>CABHPH010160657.1:0-40221 GCA_902168325.1 Peromyscus nudipes | reverse complement strand
TTTTTTTTTTTAAAGTTGTCCAGGCTGTCACTACACTCATTTTATATTTTATAGACCTGGTTGGTTATAGCATGAATCTTAAATGGTCTTATTAATAAAAACAGACTCAGGGCCTGGTATTGGGGTGAAGGCTGGAAGATCAGAGAAACAGAATGAGCCACAGCAACCTCACCTTGCCAATTCCTCAGCTGATCCTGTTTCCTGAGACTGGAAACCTCTGAGTCCTTATCCAAATGAATCTCAGCTGAACTGCTTCTCAAGAGCCTGAAAGTTTAACCAGCATCTAGTTCCTCATTCTCACACCTTAAATACCTTTCTGCTTTCTGCCATCAGTTCCCGGGATTAAAGGCTCATTGAGTCACCATGCCTGGTTGTTTCCAGTGTGGCCTTGAACTCACAGAGATCCAGGCGGATCTCTGCCTCTGGAATGCTAGGATTAAAGGCATGTGCGCCACTATTTTCTGGCCTCTATATCTAGTGGCTGTTCTGTTCTCTGACCCCAGATAATTTTATTAGGGTGTACAATATTTTGGGGAACACAATACCACCACAGTTGGTCTTGAACTTATGATCCTCTAGTCTTTACATGCCAAGTACCTAGGATTATAGGTTTGTAACATCATGTCTTTCTTGAGCTTTATGCTGCATCGACAATAGTTTCTAGTCCTTATATTTTGCAGCTTGGATTTACTCAGCTGAATATTTTGATCTTAATATAGTAATTGATAATTTATTGCTTGTTTTTTTTTGCCAAATCTTTGGTTTTAGAGGTTTATACTATCACAAGTCACTATTACAATCTGAAAAAGGTGCAGAAGTTGGTAAAATACTATATAAAAAGTAAGGCATAAAATAAGAAATACATTTAGAATTGTGATGCCTCATGAAAAGAAATGCCCCCTATTTGTTATTTCTAAATGATTAATTTGAGAAAATCTCACTTCAGAGTGCCTACAATATCAGATTTCTCAGATTTTCAAGACTAGAAGGATAATGAAATATATTTTATAAAACATTTTTACATCTTCTTTTTTTGAATTTTGAATTTTGAAGCCATTGTTTATGCCAGCACCATGAAGGTCAACCCAAACATGTGTGAATGGGCTAGTTTGGCTAGCTTACTACTTTGAATTTAAACTATTTAAGCAAAATGCCAAGACAATGTCATATATATATATATATATATATATAAAATTCTGTCAAAATGATGCAACAAACAGCTTTCTCTGATTGTTTTTCCATTTTCATGACAATTGCATAAACAGATCTTAAATTGTACCAGACCACTAGAATTTCAAAAGAAAGCCTGAACCAGCTGCAACCCCATATTTAGCTTTTCCACATGCCTTTAAATATGCTTTAAAGTTGATTCTCATTTTAACTGAAAACTTGAGAAAGAAATTAGGTCAAAGCCGAAGCAGATGGCTACTGTGAATTTCATGCAAAAACTGAGAATGAGGGTCAGTTTCTGCATTAAAAATAATACTTAGAAAATGGAGTGGGTCATGAATTTACACTTGAATTCATGTCTCAGTACTGTTTTAGACATATGTCTGTTCACATACTTTTGAACACACTTTGAGAGTCTTGTTTATTTCATTTTAGCAAGCAATTTAAAAAAACATTTTAGAGACATGATATGAGTAACTATAGAGGATTTATTGATTTAGGAATAACTACTTCCAACTGGACCAAAGAAGCAAGCTAGCATCTTGTGCTTTTGTACTGATACACACATAAGATGTAATAAGTTCACATCATTCTGTTCCTCAGATCTCACTACATAAATCACTGTTCTTCAAACCCATAGAAAACTCTCCATAATTATGTAAGAGAACTTGCTGGTTATAGTGCAGCTTTCTTTTAGCCTAACTAGCAACTCTTCTATTTTTCATAACATTTGGACTTTTAAGAAACTGTCTCTTACACCATGGAAGAGAGGGCAGAAAGAACATACATGCCAAAAGAAGGAGTAGGGTGTTGTGGAATGATGTCCTCTATGCATGATGTAGTTATTGCACTACGGGAATCTCAGCAGCTGATTTTAAACACATGAGACCTGGACTATGTTTTTAATATGTTATATGTTAATAAACATATAAGCCTGGGCTACTCATCAATTTATTATGGAAGGGGTCATGAGGACTGCCCCACACCTGAGGATTTGTTAGCAGTTAACAGTTGACAGAGAAAAGAGGCTCATTAGAGTTTATAGAAAGTTAACCGCTATAAGCAAAGAGTAGTTCCTATAACCCTATCCTATCACCACCAGAGGCTATATAGGTAAGGATTGCTAGCTGAAGGACCGACATCTTCTTTAGCTGTTTAGCCACTGATAAGTTAGTTGCCCACCACCCACAGTCCTATAAATAACTCTGCCCATGCTCCCGTAAGTATGAACTATTTGGTTTCCCAATGAAAGGAAAGAGCTTAGGCAGAAGCTAGGGCACAAAAGTAGAACTAGAACTATTTCAGGAAGGGGAAGAGGATCAGTGAGACTGGAAGGGGACAAGAAAGGGTAATGAAGGGGACAAACATTACTAAAATATGTTATATATATGTATAAAAATACTGATTGGAACCCATTACTATGTATAATTACTATATTCTAATAAAAACTTTTTTTAAAAGGAAACTATCTCTTGCCTCATCTGTATGTTTCAAATTATTTTGGTAGAACTACTTTCACCAAAGCTGCTTCAATAGACTAGACACATATGCAGTGAGCAATGGAATATCATCTCAATGACTCACTCAGGGTCAGGTGCAGGATGGGCAGAAGGGAAGCCATACCACTGGGGGAATGGTGTGTACAAAAACAAGGAAAAGAACAGGATTTCTTCAAAAGCCTTCCTAGTAATGCACATACAGCTTAGACAGAGCTTCTGAAGTAGACCGGAAATCCTTCAGAACTTATGAAAGAACAAGGCTTAGTCTCAAGGCAGTGATGGTGGGTGCGTGTATGTGTGCTCATGTGTGTGTGTGCATGTGTGTGCATTCATGAGTGTGGGGTGTGTGTGTGTGTGTGTGTGTGTGTGTGTGTGTGTGTGTGTTTTGTATTCCGTTATCTATGTAACTGGAAGAAGAAGGATGACACACTTGAGGAACTCTGGTGAAAAACAGAGGTCGTAATGGACATAGCAGTGTGGACATGGACTTCATGGATGTGGTTCAGAGGCAAATCACTGCTTTGTTTTCCCCAGATCAGTTTTTATGAAGTATCACAGAAATGACAAAAGAGTAAAGTGTGAAAGATGGTTATCTTGAAGTGAAAGCTCGAAGAGACTGCAAGGAGGGTGGGCAAAGTAGCTTAGTGAGTACTACTACTAAGAAAGAAGCCAGAGTGCTGAATGGGTCACACAACAGTCATATGCAGCTGGGACACAAAGAGAACACATGTTACCTGCATGGAGAACAATGTGAGAAGGAACACTAATACCTCACTGCTTGGTTTAGATCCTGGACTATGCATTTGTGCAGTATTCAACCGAAACCTCAAATTATGTAAGGTTCACAGGTCATCAGAAGAGCTCTGCTTTCATAGAATGCTTTTGGAAAAGGCAGGGGCATGGCTTATGGAGACATAGCTAAGATGGGACTAAAATGGATCTCAGGAAGACTTTGCAGTAGAAAGAGAAGGGAAGGATTTGCTGAGTTTAATGACAGTTATGGTGTTACTGACTGAGGCTCTTAGTTTTAGTTTTGTTAGTAAAGTAATGATAACTTTAACAAAAGCAGAAAAATCAACAAAATATCATTCTCTTGGTGAATATGAAGAGATTAATATACATACATTTCATTGTGTTATTTTTATTTTGTCTATTTTAAAAAATATTCTGTGTATATGTGGAGGGGGCACCTGTTTTCTGTGAATGCAGATGCCCATGGAGTCCAGGAAAGGGAAGCATTTACCATGGACTTGAGTTAGAGGCAATATTGAGAGTTCTGACATGGGTGCTCTGAAAGAGTAGTATGAACTCTGACCCACTGAGCCATCCCTCCAACCTGAGTTATTGTTTTCTGAGACAGCATCTCTCTTTGTAGGCCAGGCAGCCCAAAACTGTAACTGAGTTGGGACAAGTGCTGTTGTCAATTATATACATGTCTCTTTCAATGCATCCTTGTAATTATACTGGAGATGCATCACTGTCATGACTTCATTAGGAGTCCAGTAGCTTCCCCCATTCCATGATTCATCATTAGAGAGCAAATTCAGGGAGAAAATGGAACATATTAGACTTATTAAGAGTTATTAGGGCCTAGGGCGATGGCTCAGGATAGAAGAGTGGATACCACTCTCATAGAGCACTGGATTGTCGCACCCATGTCAAGCAGCTCTAGGGGGTCAGATGCTACCTTCAAGCCTGCACAGCAATGTACTCACATAGGCACACACACATGTACACATAAATAAAAAATAATGTGATTTTTTAAAGTTATTAATATGTGGAATAAGAAATGTAAATTGATATAACTAAAGCTTCAACACAAAGCTACTTATTGCAGCACTGACTTGGCTTAAATTACTCTATTATAATATAAATAAATGATGTATTTATACGTGTGTGTGTGCGCGCGCGCGCGTGCGTGTGTGTGTGTGTGTGTGTGTGTGTGTGTGTGTGTGTATCTGTGTGTGTAAATGCAGGCATGCATATGCCACAGTATACATGAAGTTCAGAGGACAACTTTTGAGTCAATTCTTTCTTTCAACTATTATTGGATTCTGGTATTGAACTCAGTTTCTCAGGCTTGCTAGCAAGTCCTTTGACCCGCTGAGCCACCTGGGTGTCTCCAGCTCTGACCTCTCTATACCAAAGTAGGAAGACTCTCCCTGAGTATTCCTTCCTCTCTCCTTTCATATCAGAAACCATCAGCATCGCTAGCTCTATTCCGAGACAAACATCTGTCTATTTACGGACTTGCAGTCTGTCAGTTGGAAATCAGTTCCTGATGGTCTTGGGTTACCTGAGGGATTGTCAGAAACTTGCCGCTTTTGTTAATGATAATGACTGGAACTTAATTCCACTTTTCTAGTTTGTCAGAAGAATGTAGTGCCCAGAAAAGAATGTGCTTCAATGATCCCAGAAGATTTAAATACCCAAATAGTGATTATAAAACCGTAAAAGACAAAGGGATTAGATTAGATGCTTGCTTATAACCTTCAACACACTTCCTCCAACAATCTCTAGTATAGCAGTCTAAATTCTAGATACTTTGGAGACGGCTTATAATTTTGTTCGTTCTAGCTAATTGATATTTCTTGTTGGTTCTAATCTAGCTAATCAAGATTTTATTGTGCAAAAGTTAAAATCACACATTTGCTGCAGTACTATTTTCAAGTCTAATTGGGTTATTAAGTAAAATGCATTTGAACAACTAGGCATAAAAGAAATGGATTTTATTCTAACTTAAGATGCCAATTCCCTTCAAGACTGGCTGACGAATGTTTTCCTGACATGTGAAGAAATATAAAAATATGTCAAATCTCCTAACGTTTTGACTTAATAATCACTCATAAGGTATTTTAAGAAAAGTCTATTTAATACAGAACTGTGGAATGAATTTAGAAAAAGTAAATGAGATATAGCATTGTAGTTCTTTTAAGACATCCCTCTGCTATATCATGGAAGCCTTAAATATTCTCATGTACAGAGACATTTTGAAGATCTTGAGGTCCTAATAAAATAGATTTCTGTGCAATAATTCTACAAATGCGTACCAGCAAAACTGCTTTATGTGTTGTAGCCAGACGGCTTTTAAAATAGTGCTCTCCAATTATTTAACACGATGCAAGGTGAAGAATGACCTCACTGGGAATTTTATAGGAAGTGATCATTCATGTCTTGAGTTTTTCTATAGAGCAATAGTAGGATAAAAATGGTTATGAATGACATTTTTGGTATCAGGAATAAAAGACGGTAGGTAGACACAGCTAAAGCAAGGAAAGAATATCTAATTCTAAACTTCCCAGAGGCCAGGTCCTAGCTTCTAAGGATTTCATATCTGTTCCTCAAGAAGCTCAGCAGATGTACATTCTATCAGCTGATGCCCAACAATTAATACTTGTATTAAATGACTTTTATGTTTGTGGTAGTGCTATAATTATGCAAAAAGAATAGGAGAGGTTGGGAAGACCTGCAGCATTGCAATGAAAGAATAAGAAGTGAGTTTTCCCAAGGTGAACTGTATATTTGTGTTGCCTACAATATCCTCTGCCTTTGATGGACCTTTCTAAGGATTAGACTTTTAAAACCTCAACCAACATTTACAAAGAAAGGATGTAGATACATATCTCTGGACATCAAGGGTGCAATTGTAAGGCTCTTCATTGTTTTCTCTATACTCAGGCACTCACATATAAACAATCATATATATATGATTAAAATATTTATTTATTTACTGTGTGCATACAAGAGTTCATGTGTATGTCAGAGGACAACTTTGGGGAAGTCATTTCACTTTTTCTATCATAGCATTCCAGGAGTCAATTTCAGGTCATTATGTTTGGTGGTAAACACCTTTTCCCAATGAGTCATCTCACTAGCTCAAGCAGACATATTTTATAAGGGCCTTGGCTGTCTAACTGAACTGAATAAACTAGATGATCCTCTTAGGAACAATGACCGAGTGTGAAATAAATGAGAAACATGTTGGAAAGAAATGATAGAAATGATGTGGGGAATCCAAAGTGAATTAGAAAGGAAAAATACATTTGGAAAGGCATTGATCCATTTCAGCTTTAGTTACCAGACTGAGTGTTCTTGATAAGTGCAACTGCCATTTGACTATAAAAAAATGTATGTATTCAGTCATATACATACATACATATATGCATATACATACACATGTATATATATACATATATACACATATAATACAAAATATGTATTAAATATTCAGTTCAAATATAAATACTTAAAAATTAACTCAAGTAGTGCAGTTTTAGATAATCTAGAAACACCTTCACAAATATGATGTCAGACCTGTCCCATGGCTGATTCTCCATGCAGCTACACTGACATTCAACATTAACGATCTTAGTACGGTGGTTAAGAGATGATCTCTTCTTGTGCTTCATTCCCAGCACTCAGGCCCCCACAAAGTCTCTCTCTGCTGCACCCACTCTGGAACCTTCTTTGAAACCTCCTATACTTGCTTAAAAGTATCATCCCACATGTTTGTTTGTTTGTTGAAATCATAACTTCCTACTTAATCTTCATCATAGTTTTCATGTCCTTACATTGGAATGTGGAGGATTACTTATTTTAGTGTATTTTAACATTTGAATTATATACATTTTCTCCTGTGCTATTTGTAGTCTTCAAGTGGGAAGCAAGAGTGTACACAACTATTTTTATTCCTGGTACCTAGCACATTTCCTGATATTTAATTATTTAGAACTAAATGAGAAAATGTGTGAAAAATACAAAGCAATTAGCATTTGGAAGAGATCAAGATAGATTCTTTTATAGCATTTTAGAGGAATTAAAATGTTCCCTTCTTGCCATAAAATGGCATGTTTTAAAGAACAGTGTGGTGGAAACATAGTTTAGTTGAGTATTTGGGAAACTTTATGTAGGTCAAATTCTGCCACTGCCTGCCTGGCTTTCACATTTGACTTTCTGGGGCCTCATTTGCTAAGGAATAATATAAAAAATGTGGTCAGCCTTTGTTGACTGTCTCAGGGCACCTTCTGGAGAAAGAGGAGACAAAACAAAACAGAGGACAAACAGGGGGACTTTCAGTGGATAAGCATTCTCTTTTTCTGTTAATCAGCCAGAGAATATAAGAGAGAGCAAAAGAAAACACCATAATTTAGACAGACCCACAACACAGCGCCTCTCACCTCTAGTAGCAGTAAGGTTGCCTTGGCACAGTTGTGCATGGGGAGTCACAGACTTTCAGCAGGGTGTGCTTGTCAATGGCATTAGCACAGTGGCAGTAAGGAGAGTCATGTATGACAAAAATTTGTATGACTATGAGTAAAGGAATTTGGCTTTGACTGCCTGAGCCAAACCCTAACCTGAGCCAGACTCAGTGTACACCTAGAGTCCTTCTCTTTACAGAAAGAAAAGACTTTCTGACATGTGGAATGAATTCTGGGACAAACACAGAATGATCTCAAAGGTGTGGTCCAAACTAACCTTGCTTAAGGTTATGTTTTTCAATTCCATCTCATTTTTAAAACTGCAGTGTTTAGAGCTACTAAAAAGTAATCAGAAAGCTGATCTTCACATGAAAGAACTTGCAGAATTCACAACTGTTTATCCTTCATCTTAGACACATGGGCAACAGGTAGCTATGTGGTTTTATAGGAAAAACAAGAAATGCCAACACTATCGAGAAAAGCAAACAACTGAATCCCAGAAGGTGACTCTATCAACAGCCTCCTAAGAGCTCTTTAACATCTTACAGACAGGCATCAGGAAGAACTTTTATCTTTATGGTTGTTTGTTATACAATATTATAAATGATAATAAGGAACCCATCCTAACAGATTTCTCAACGCTTGATTTCTTGTACCTTTAAAAAGAAGAGAGTCTGGGAAGAACCATGGAGATGGTTGAGAAACTAAAATGTTTCTAGTCAAGCCTGATAACCCAAGTTTAATTCCCAGAACCCATGTGATAGGAGAAAACTCACATGTTGTCAACTAACCCTAGTACATGAAATGTAAAATGTGCACACACACAAACACACACACACACACACACACACAGACCCCCAAAACATATGAATTTAGCTTGTACAGCAACATAAGAATCAGAACAATGATTCTTCTCAAGTATTATTTGAAATGCCATCTCCTAATCCTTTGCTGTATTTATCTAAGGAGAAGACTAATGAGAAGTAGTTGCTCCTCAGAAGCACTATCTGGCATTATTGACAGCAGTGTGCATGTTTCCATGTGTACCCTGAGTGTGAAAAAAGGAAATCTTGCTTACAACTCAGGCCAGAGTGCTCACTGCTCTGCATTGCACTCTGCACTTAGTAGGGGTGTCAAGGGAAGGGTGTAACACACAGTCATACTTGATGCAAACCTACATGCTGAGATGGGACTACAACATGTAAATACCACAGGGCACAGTTCTACCTGGGCAGGCTGAAAGAAATTCGGGTTTTAGAACTGAAAGATGGCTTGGAGGCCGAAGAGACTGCTTTGTTAATACAAGAATCTGAGTTCAATCCACCAAACCCATGTAACAAAAGCCTAGTGTGATCAAACACGCTTTTGATTCCAGAGTCAGCAAGGCAGATTTTGGATCTGTGAGGTTCTTTACCAAGCAGCCGATTTCACTTGAAAAATTCTAGACCAATAAGAGAAACAGCCTCAAGAAGTAGAAGGCACTTGAGAAATGATTCTTGGAGTCAGCCTTTAACTCAACACATGTATGCACACACTGCACACATCCACCCCCACACATATGAACATATACACACATGCAAAAAATCGGATCCTCATGGCAGCATACTTTGGCTGAAATGAATGAATTTCTATGTTTTTGACTGAGTTTGCCCTATGCTTTATTGTTACTGGATATGTACTAATGTCCAGTCATGATTCCTGGCCTCCTGCTCCAGCTCAACACCGTCTTTCTATTTATTGTTACTGCATATGTATTAACATTCAGTGATGATTCCTGGTCTCCCACTCAAGTTTGACACAGTCTTTCCATTAACATCAGCAACTGTGGCTCCACTGCTTTGTTCATTTACTAAGATGCTTCTGAGACCTGTCAAAACAACTTCCACCCCTTTTATTCCTTGACAGAGTAAAAGACTCAGACTTGGCTTAAGTCATATAATTTCCCAAATGGACTGGAATTTTCTGGCAGAGCCACTTAGAGTTTGCCATCTGACATGACCTCAAAGAACCAGAGGTACCATCTGTTAAGCAAGACTTCATCTGCATGCTGGTGTTGACTACAAGGCTCTTTGATAGGCTGGGAGACCCCCCCCACCTTGATGACATATCCTCTGAGTCATAGGAGATAACTTTTTTTTCAAGAAAATTCTATGCCTTTCGTGCCCCAGAGTGAGCTCTAAAGGCAGGAGCTGTCACTCAAGATGAAAAGTAATGGAATATTTGTGCTCTTCTTTTCATGCCTGGGTCTCTTAAAGGTTTAATATAAATCAGCACAAATATTTCACATGTTGAATATTAAGCTCATTTAGTCATTTTTAAAGTTAAATTCCAAGAAAGTGGCTTCTTTTAATTTTGGTACCATCCTAGGGAAGAAAAAAAATCCTTTGTCTCAATTCTTAGAAGTAACATTATGGATAAATGTTGGGTCACTCCTGTGTGTACAGTCACCCAGCAGTCATGCTGGTCAAGGATAGTCTTCAAGGCCTGATTAGCCCCTGGCATCCCTTCACTCCAGCATGATCTCTAACCCATGCACACATTCTTGCCATTCCAAACTGTTGCTAAAGAAGGGGCCTCTACCTTGGAAATTCTCCCCCCATGTAAGTCCAAGAGGGTCTTCTCAATTCAGTTCCAAGTCCTCTAAGATATAAAGCACCCTGCAAATCTATCACATTCTCTTTCCTGCTTTGCATTTATCAGTATTCTTCTTATCCATAAATCGCAACTAACTGAGAGCTGGTGAGATGGCTTAGCAATTAAAGGCACTTAAAATGTATGTACACACACACACACACACACACACACACACACACACACACACACACACCACTTGTATTCCCCACTACGGATCATTTATTTCAAGAGTACATTATCTGCAAATTTAACTGGGGAAACAACATTCAGTAGAATACAGTGTCCTTATATTTAAAAATTAATCTGTTTTATTTTTAATTCCATGTAGTCTATACGTGTGTGTGTGAGTGTGTGTGTGTGTGTGTGTGTGTGTGTGTGTGTGTGTGTGTGTGTGTGTGTAAATACTGGGTCCTATGGAAACCAGAAGAAAGCATTCGATGCCCTGGAATTTGAGATAAAGGTGGTTGTGATCTGGTTTGTAGAAGTGGGTGCTGGGAACTGAACTCAGGTTCTTTGGGAGAGGAAGTGCTCTTAACTGTTTGGCCATTTCTCCATCCTGGTTCTCACATCTTATTGGGTTTTCCATGTGCTCTCTTCTTTCATCTCTTTGACTATGACTTTGGGACACTTTATCAAACACAGTGCCCACTGGGAGCAGCCCAGTCAAAGAACAAAGGTCAAAAGTCACAGTGGGAAACTCCCACTCTACACATTCATATGAATCTGTCATTGAAAGTAGAAGTAAATAAAAGCAAAAGTAAAAAGCAAGTCTTGTTTCTACACACACCACCCTGTGATTCTTCATACAGTTGATTCTTCATTTTCTTTTTCCATCTACACATGTCTGTGTGAGTCATCTGTTTTTGCTCAGTTCTTACCTGTGGTTCACAGAACACTGCTAGTCTCCTAAGTAATTTATGGACAGTGGCAGGAGGAGTTTGTAATTAATATATATATATATATAAGGTTTTATGATTAAAAACATCTTAACATTATAGCAAATATGTGACCTGTGGATTTGATCCTATTGAAAAAAATCCATTTGATTTATTTGGTTTTCTTATTCCAAAATTTAATGTTCAAAAGGCTATATTAAGTCATACACTCTATAGATTGAGGTACTAGACACCATTAATGGTCTAATTATTAAAACTGCACATATAGTAGACAGTTCCCCTCAACTGTCTTCCATACAGCAGCTGTACACAATACATGTAATAAACGTCTACTTCTGTCATTAAATAAATAAGAATAATAATTATAATAAATAATAAACACCAAGTAGAAGTGTTATTTAAGGCAAACTTCTGAGAAAGAAGTATACAGATATGCTTCAGTCTTTTGATCTAATCATTTCTCAGAACTCTAATGTAATGATAGTCACGGGAGAGAAAACGGGAAATGTCCCTCAAGTGCAGGGAGAGTAAAAAGATATATGCCTTCTGTATTGCAGCATAATTGTGTGAAGTATTTTTCTGAAAACACAGGTCACTTGTCACTGTATAACTAAATTTACCTTTGCTCCACAATGACATAAAAAGTCAGATCATAAACCTCTAATTGTCATCATCATCCACAATATTGTTTAGAAACCCTTCTCTTACAATGCCTTTTATAAAAAGTGTCAATTTGCATCACACCAATAAACGTAAAACTCATTTTGTTCAAAAATTATGAGGTAAGACAAGGAATCATGTATCCTGTTATTTTGGTTTTGTTGAATTATTGCATCTTCAAAATTCAATAATGAAAATTATTAACAAGTTCCCTCCCTCAGAGGAAACTATTGTATTGACAGGCACATACCCTAAATGAATTAGAACTGTCAAAAGAAAACATTAAATCTTTCCCTTAACTTTATAAGGAAAATGGATTCTGACATAGCTAGACCATGATGTGGAATATCATGAACAAAAATAATTTTTGTACAAAAAGAAAAAAGAAAAGCCATTTTAAATCAGACACTATTCAGGAATTTAAAGATAAGGATGCACAAATAGTTTAAGGAGTGAAATACATGTGAAGAGTCTCCCATGTGTATCTCTATGATGTTAACAAGCATACAGATGTCATTATCATATCCTGATGAGAAGGAAGCTTTCTTGAGAATGAAGGCTCTGCTTAAGCCAGTCTCCTAGCCTTATTCAGTAAGGTTTCTAATCCCAAGTGCTGAAGATTGAACCCATTCTTTGTACATACTAGGCCAGTAGTCTACCCCTGAGCTACATTCATTTACTTATTCATGTGACACACAAAAAGATTCACAGCTTCATATATATCACATTGATATGGAGGTATCACCCAGATCAAGGGCTAGGCATAGCCTGGACAAGGTTTCAATGGCTCAAAGTGAGAAGAATGTATGTAGATTTAAATTAAGCACAACAAAAATAGAACCAAACAGTGCAATAGATACTTGGTTAGACTTTCTGTACCTTAGATAGAATTTCATAACTGAATAAAGACATTGGTGTTACAAAGAAAGTTTGATATATATTATATATTAGTTTTACTTTTATTTGTGTGTATGTCTATGTGCCTGTGTGCATTGTAAGTGAAGTTGCCTACAGAGGCCATAAAGAGGATATAAGATCTCCTGAAGATGGAGTGACAGGCAGCTATGAGTCACCTGACTCTCCTGACTTGGGTGCTGGGGACCAGTCCTTGAATTTCTGCAAGAGAAGCAAGTATTCTTTTTTTTTATTTTATAATTTAATTTAATTTTACATATCAGCCATGAATTCCCTTGTTCTCCCTGCTCCCGCCCCCCCCCCCCCCGCCTTCCCCCCAGCTCACCCCCCCCATTCCCATCTCCTCCAGGGCAAAGACTCCCCTGAGGATTGAGTTCAGCCTGGTAGATTCAGTCCAGGCGGGTCCAGTCCCCTCCTCTCAGGCTGAGCCAAGTGTCCCTGTATAAGCCCCAGGTTTCAAACAGCCAGCTTATGCACTGAGGACAGGTCCTGGTCCCACTGCCTGGATGCCTCCCAAACAGTTCAAGCTAATCAACTGTCTCACTTATCCAGAGGGCCTGATCCTGTTGGGAGCTCCTCAGCCATTGGTTCATAGTTCATGTGTTTCCATTCGATTGGCTATTTGTCCCTGTGCTTTATCCAACCTTGAGGGAGAACAAGGAATAAAAGACCATGATAAATGAAGACCCCATGAGAATAGGAAGAAGCAAAGTGCTAGAGAGGCTCACAGAAGTCCACAAAGATACCCCCACAATAGACTACTGGCAATGGTCGAGAGACAGCTTGAACTGACCTACTCTGGTGATAGGATGGCCAAACACCCTAATTGTAATGCTAGAAACCCCATCCAATGACTGAGGGAACCGGATGCAGAGATCCACGGCCAGGCCCCAGGTGGAGCTCCGGGAGTCCAATTGGCGAGAAAGAGGAGGGTTTGTATGAGCAAGAATTGTTGAGAGAAGCAAGTATTCTTAACAAGTGAGCCATCTGACCCTCACACCCTCTTCTCTCCCCTCCCCTCCCCCCATTCACTCTTTCTCTTCCTTTGTGTGTGTGGTGGGGAGGGCACTTGCCTGAGCCTGTGCATGTGTGTAGAAGCCATAAAAGGACTTTGGGTATCTTCTCTGTCATTATCTTTCTAATTCCCTTGAGAAAGGGTCTCTCACTGAAACTTAAGCTAGGCTGGCAGCCAGCAAGCCCGCCAGTTTCCCTCCTCCATAGAGCTGGTGTTACAAGGGCACATGAGCACACCTGCTGTTTGAGTATTCAATGTAGATTCAAAAGCAGACCTCTATGCTTCTGCCCACTGAGCCTCCACAGTCCAAAGTAAATTCCTTTTATAATAAACTTTGGTCATTTTATGGTTGAGGGCTTTTAAAAATACATTGGCCTTTTGTCTCTAATTATATTCTTCATTCCCTCTTTTGTTAGAAATATTGAGGTTTTCTCCATTTGGCTAATGAAGATGCCCTCCAGGCTACACCACTACCTGTGATCTAGTTATTTCCATAACACAATCTTTAACTGTTTTCTTTCTTAAAAGGCAACACCAAGGCAATGCAAAGTTAATTGGTGTTAACTCCAAACACTGTTTTGCTGGCATAATCAGAAAACATGGCTCCAGGATTTATTGCTATGGACCCATATTCTGTATTGCTTTGTGTCTTAGTTGAGGTTTTCCATTTGCACTAAGAATTATTATTGTCACTCTTTTAGGACATGTTATTCTGTATTTGATGGTTTTCAGAATGGACACAACTAAATAGAACAATCTGTCCCTTCTGATTATAGGATCTGTAGGATTTCAAATTTGATATGTTAGTTGCAAAAACATAACTTTCTCCCTGGATGCATGTTAGTATCATGGATGATCAAGATCCCCTTGCCTTGCACTTAGCATGGGCAGATATCAGTCTACATTAGAAACAGGACTGCCACATCCACACAGAGTCCTGTGGAAGTGCTAGGGAGGCCTTCCTTCTGTGGAACCGGCTCCACCTTCCCACTGCCCTTTTGTGACAGTAGAATAGGATGACTATAAAATCTAACACGGTAAAGAAATCAGATGGCAGGAGGCCTGGAAATCTTTCTCCAATGGGGTTACACATGACAAAACTGAGCATGCTCAAACAATGCCTACTGAAGAAGGCTCATCACAAGAGGTGACGAGTCATCAGAGCCTCTCACCTCTTCCAGCTCTCTGCTCTGTTTCCTCTCAACCCCAGGAGTGCCTTTCTCCTTTTTATTAAACTGTTTCTATTTCTACCACTGTCCATGTGTCTCTGGTCCAATTCTTTGTTCCAAGACACAGGAAACTGGAAATCTCAGCAGGTATGCAACCTGTACCAGCAATACTTTGATGTGACAAGTTTTATTTGTGCAATAAAAAAGTACATATCATTTCCATTCTATGGCAGCCTCTGGACTGAGTCAGTAACAGTCACAGTCACAGGCTCTGGAAGAGTCTGTGAGTAAAAGTTTCTGGAAAGATCTACACCCTCCACTGAACCACCTGCAAGGCTGATTAACTGATGAGAACTTCAGAGACTGTGGAACAGGTGGAATGCTGCAGAACCAGAGTGAAATTACAATTTATCCTGGGCTTTATTCTGCCTCATTCCTTTCCGACCTTGATGTCTGGCTTAATAAAATTGGGATGATCAGGTGAAAACGTTTGGAATGTATTAACATAAGAAAACACTATTTTGGTTGATCTATGACAATTTTTGTAACTACAGTAATTTGGTTTCTAGAAGTAATGCAATGGGTTTTTCTAGATTCTTGTCTAACCACCACATTGACACCGGGGAATGGCTGTCTGTAACATGAATCTTAAAAGGTTCTTATTAATAAAATCAAACCTGAGGCCAAGTATTTGGGTGAACACTGGAAGATCAGAGAGACAGAACAAGCCACAGCTAACCTCACCTCCCAACTTCTCAGCTGGTCTTATTTCCTCTGAATGGAATCCTCTGTGTCCTCATATCTGAATGGCTCTCAGCTGAACTGTGTTGCTAGAAGCCTGAATGCTTAACCAGCCAAAATGCTTGCCCAGGCCAAATGCCTTGAGTTTCTGGTCCTCACGCCTTTTATACCTTTCTGCTTTCTACTACCACTCTCTGGGATTAAAGGCTGGCTTTCTGGGATTAAAGGCATGTGTCACCATGCTTGCCTGTATCCTTGAACACATGGATTTCTGCCTAGCTCTGCCTCCCAAGTGCTGGGATTAAAGGCGTGTGCTACCACTGCCTATCCTCTATGTTTAATATTGTGGCTGTTCTGTCTCTGACCCCAGATAAGTTTATTAGGGTTATTTATTTATTATTATTATTTGGGGAACACAATACCACCACAGCCGTCCATCACCTGATATTCTTTTAACTGAGCATCCACTGGTCGCTAACAGCAACAGCCAGCTGTGGGCCACAACAAGGAAACTCTCAGTGTCCTGCCCACCCCTCTGCCACATGAGCCTGAGCTCTGCTGGAGCTCTCGCAATGCTTCTGCTTCCTTCTCCTTGACATTCGTATCTCTTCTCATCAATCTTGTCTAAAGAAGACAACCTGGTTCAACATCACCCTTAAACTTCAGACCATAAGCTTTCACTATTAACTTGGACTGCACTACCACTTTTCAATCACACATGATATTAATTCTATATTCCACTAAGCCATCTCCCCTTCAATCCTGTGATGAACCTTCTTTATTTAAACTAACTTCAGCTGTCTCCACCCCCCCACACACACATACACACACACACAAACTATAAAAGCAGCACTAGCCTATGTAGAATAAGCAATGGTCCTCACACACACCAAACACATTCTATGTTTTATGACTGCTCAGATGGATTTTAAGCTACCCCACTTCACTAGCATTTATCATTTAGTCTATATCTCACTTTGCAGGTGTTACCTAACTTGTGGTCACAGTCTGTGTCCCAAGAAGCACAGACTGGCAACCTGTCCTTGAGAAGGCAATTAAAATAGGTAAATTATGGGGCTGAGAGATGGCTCAGCACCTATGAGTGGGTACTGTTCTTGCAGGGATCCTCAGTTCAATACCCAGCACACATATAGAGGTACAACTGCCTATAATTCCAGCACAATGGGATCTCATACCCTCTTCTGGCTTTTACAGAAACTTCACTCACATGCACAAACCCACACAAAGAAACACATGCACACACATATCTAAAATAATGTAACATTGAGAAAAAATATAATACAAAGGAAATTTTATTTAATATTGATCACATTGGCAAGAGAAACAAATAACTCCAGTGACCAGCAAGGTCCATCTTCAGAGTCCTGCAGTGACACCAAGCTTTAAATAAATGACTAGTGATATGCACATTTATGTAGTTCTAGTCTAGGTGTGGTCCCATACACTACTGACTCCTTATTGTCTCGGCTTCAGTCTTATCCTGTAAGGTTGTCTGACACATTGTAAATCTAGTAGTCCCCTTGGATGGTGGCTTTTCCTTTTCAGTCTAAAATATCTGACGAAATTCTCACTTCTTAAGTCCATTGTTTCAAAAGTCTGCTAGTCATATTGAAAGATGTAAGCATTTCTTTAAAATAGCATCATGTCTGCCAGGCCAGTGACATGGTGTTCCCATGGTTTACTATACTGAGACTTTAAACAATTCAACCAGTCTGTCTCTGAATTGATGATGGCCAAAAGAGCCACCAGTGACTCTCATCCCTTGACTTCTATACCTTCTCATAGCATTTCCCACCTGGAAGCACAGCTGTTCCTATGTGACAGAGTACAATGGTAGAATTAAATGATGATGTTTAAGGCTAGATAATTTTTCAAGGCACTGCAGACTCCACCTGGTTGTGCCAAGTCACCACTCTGGAAGAAGCCAGATGCCATGCCATGTGGATACTCAAGTGGCCCATGGAGAGGCTCCTGTGAAAATCACCTAGACTATGGGCTGACAGCCAGTTTTTTTTTTTGTCAACTATGTGAATACAGGAGTGCAGACATCTTTCCTTCAGCTCAGTCAAGGCACGCAATGGCCACAGCTGCCACCTCTATCATCAGTCACAGAAGTAGCCCTCCAAAGCCAATGCCTTCAAGAATTCCATCCCCAAAGTGCTCATACAATGAATTACTGTCTTGTTAAAGAGTCGATCCTAGACAGTCAGAACAGTCCTATTTCATAG
Organism: Peromyscus nudipes; assembly: GCA_902168325.1. Lineage (NCBI taxonomy): Eukaryota > Metazoa > Chordata > Mammalia > Rodentia > Cricetidae > Peromyscus > Peromyscus nudipes. Next base: position 22,075 of record CABHPH010160657.1, on the reverse strand, counting down.
GGTGATAGCATTTTGCTAATGTGGTATTACCCATGGTATGTTTTACTGTGTCCTCTGTTACTTTAAAATGGTCTGTGATAAAATGAATCATGGATGAATAGTGTGTACATGAGTAACAATGGATGCAATGAATGTATTTTCTTCCACATAATGAATTATAATCTATTCATTTACTGAAATGTCTGTGATGGGAGGTGCTAGGAGACGGTTCAGTCACTAAAGTGCTTTCCTTGCAAGCATTAGAGCCCCAGTTCGTATTCTTGGCATTCATGTAAAAAAGCTGGATATGGTGGTACACAAACATGGAATTACAGCACTCAGAAAGTAAAGACAGGCAAATCCCTAGTACTCCATGACCAGAGAGTCTTCCATAACTGATAAATTCTAGGTTCAGTCAGAAACTCTTTCTCAATAAATAAGACAGAAAAGTGATTGAGGAAGACATAGGGCATGAACCTCTGATGTCAACATGCTCATGTGCATGTCTACACACACACACACACACACGCACACACACACACACGTGTGTGTGTGTGTGTGTGTGTGTGTGTGTGTGTGTGTGTGCACAGGTTTACCGACACATACATGCACACACAGGCAGGGATTTACTTAACTAAAAAAAAATCCATGTTTATATATGTAGATTCCCATTATAGCAATTCCTATGACAAATCACCTGAGTGTTTTAGCACACACAAAGCTGTACAAGCAGATCATTTTCAGATTCCCCACAGATCCTTAAAGCATAAAAAAACAGAATCAGGCTAGCAAAATGGCTCAGTGGGTAAAGGGAATTGCTGTCAATCTGGTATCCCAGGTTGAATTCCCAAACCCCCGTAGTAGAAGAAGAAAACAGACTCTTACAAGTTGTCCTTTGACTTACACACATGCAACATGACATGCGTGATTGCCCACATACATGCACAAAACATAAACAAGTATAATAAACATATTTACAAAAATGACAAGTCCTATTTCACACTAGGTAGTTACATTTGTGACAAAATGATGAATATATGAATAGTTATTTCCCAAAATGCAGAGCAGTTTCCAGTACTTTTCTCCAAATTCCCGTGTCCCTTCCTCATCTGCATTCTTCTGTATAGCTATATATTTATACACATGTATGTGTGTATATAATTTTTACTAACATTTTTCCTGTCTTATAACCTTGCTTCAGTGAGGAGAAAGTTTACTAGGCAAATAATTTAGCAAGCGCAGCTACAAACAAGAAAGGGAAGACAAAAGATATCAGGATGAAAAAACTGTCCCATGTATGAGAACATACTCACCTAGACTGCACTTTCCCTCATCTTGTTGTATGCATTTGCATACAAATGTGCATGTACAAATGTTATTTCAGGTGCTTGCATCTGTGCATATCAGGAGGCCATAAGTGGACATCAGACATGCTGTTCCATCACTTTCTACTTATTCCTTCTAGACAGTGTCTCTCACTGAAACTGGAGCTAAGCTGTCAGTCAGCAAGACCAACATCCTGCTGCCTCTATCTCCACTCTCTAACACTGAGCCTAAAAGCAGGTACATAGCTGTGTCTAGCTTTCTAAGTGGTTGCTGCGTGTCCAAATTCAGGTTATAATGCTTGTACAGAAAATACTATAATCCACTGAACCATCTTCCAAGGTCTATTTGCAGGTTTATCACTAACAGTATTAGTCAAATTCGTAGTACACCCCAAATGTATGACAGTCCCATGGCCAGACTGTACTCCCACAGACTTTTTAAAGATGTCTGTGTAATTGTAAAGCACTGAAGTATTAAGACCCAGAATTTAATTAGATAATTCACTAGAGAAGAGTTACTTTTTCAAGCAGTAGTGCGTGCCTGATTCATTTTACAGCGATTACTTCTTAGTTAAAATAGATATATATCATAAAGACGACTTTGTCTATAGACCTACAGCATAGTGTGGTTGCAGCCAAGTCCGGAGAACAGCAAATCCTCTCTGCAGAGCATGGAGTGTGGAGAACAGGCAGTGAAGTGCCATAAGTGGCAGGGGTGGAGTGGTACATTCCTGGAACCGGGAATACAGCTCAATTGGTAAAATGTTTGCTTTGCAAGCACAAGGGCCTCAGTTTGATCCCCAGAACCCAAGTAAAATGCCTTGTGTGATGAATACACTGTTGTAATCCCGGAGCTTGGGAAGTAGAAAGAGGAGGACCAGCAGACCAGCAGAATGGGCACCACTAAGAGGCTTTTATCTCAAATGCAATATAGATGTCTCCTGAGAACTACCACACAAGGTTGACTGCCTCCATGTGCAACTGCATGCATGTGAATGCATGTATACATGCATAAAAAGATACCATGTATTCCCAGTATTAGACAGAGGTAAAGGAATCTTTTGCTTGCTCCTTTTGTATTCCGAAAGAGCTAATTCTTGCAGAAATTGTGCACTGTGATGCATAAAAGACCTCTGCAATTACACAAAATGCATCTAATTAGTGTCTGGCCACAAACATAAAATATAATAAGGAAGAAACCAACAGTGTAAAACAATGAAGTCCACTTAGCATGTATTTTTGAGTTAATTTTTCTTATTTTTGGCACACACAATAATGTGTGTGTGTGTGTGTGTGTGTGTGTGTGTGCACATCAGTGTACTGGTCTCAGATGGCAGAAGAGAGGCTTGGATCCTGTCGAGCTGGAGTTGTGGGTGGTTATGAGTCACCTAACATGAGTGTTGGGAGCCGAACTCCAACCCTCAGGAAGAGCAGTGGGCATTCTCCACTACTGAGCCACCTCTCCAGCCTTAGCATGCCTTGAAACACAAACAATTAAAAAAAATGTATAAATTAGGAAAAACAGTTTAAAAAAATGTTGTTTCAATTTATGTTTATATTTATATTATATACAACACACTGAGAAGTGTTCAAAGATGGTTTAAGAATCCACATACTAAATAAATCAAATGGTCCAAAACATCCCACATTGTTGTCAGCTAATACCTGCTGAAAAGAGACTAAATGTTGGATTCAAACTGTTAATACAAAGATTCCAAGTAACCAAGACACAGGCATCTGGTGAAGGGAATGTCAAAATAGCAGAATGTGCTTTTTAACCACAAATATTCTTCTTAGAAAGATTTGATTATATCAAGGTTAGTCACACCAGAAAGTTTTGTTTTTACTTTAAAAATAACTTTAAGTCTGAGAAGATAGCTCAGTGGATAAAGATACTTACCACCAAGTTTAACAACCTAAATTCAATCCTGAGGAGTCTATTTTGGAAGGAGAATATCAGCTTGCAAGTTATCCTTTGAACTGCCCATGATTGTGTGCACATGTACAGAAGCATGCACATGCAGGCGCGCGAGCACACACACACACACACACACACACACATATGCACACACACACACACATGTACATATACACACTAAAATATAATGAAATTGTTTAAATCCCTTAAAATATTTTCAATTTTATGTCATTGCAGTGCACCTATATGTCATTCAGATAGTAACTGTTTAAGGGATAGTTTCAAACATGAAGATGTATAGTGACTAAACCTGGAGAAAGCTCACAAATATCACTTGAGTATCAAAAATAATGTATGGCTGAGTCTGTCACATGGCTTAGCATATAACAGTGCTTGTTACCAAGCTGGACAAATGAGTTCAATCCCTGGAACTCCATGGTGAACAGAAAACTGGCTCTTGCAAGCTCTCTACTTGTCTTCTATATGAACTCACACACAAATAAATGAAATGTAACAAAAAATTTAAAAAATATAATATATGCCATGGAGGTTGTGTTAATTTTTTAAATTAATTGGAGTTTAGTTCATAATAAATGTGAGTAATTGTGGTAATAATTACGTCTGAACACAAGTTAATCCCCGATGGTTCTTAAATTGATGAGAGTGTGATAGAAAGACCAGGGAGTCTGTAACTAGAAGGATGGATTCACCCCTATTCCAGAGCAGAGCCTATGAATAAGGTGATGAATATCTCTGAGTCTGTTCACTCCTTAGAATATGGCATCAACATCCAAGTTATGGGAGCTTATTGGGTTTACAGTGATTAACTCAATTCCCATTTTTACAGCACAATTTGAATGCTCAGTAGTTTGCTCTGTCTTACATAAACTTGATAACAGAAGAGCAGGATCACACACAGGAAAGAGAGAGATAAAGGAAAAACCTTTAATCCACATAGTCTGTCACTCATGGACAACTTTCACAGCTTAAATCAGCAGTGGAGTGGATCAACCCTGATATATATTGTAATATAGGATACAGTAGTAAGAAGGAACAATCTATCATAGAACTAGTGAGAACCATGGATAAATTCTATACAACTTTTGAGGAGAAAGAGTATAAACCTAAGAATATACTTCATGAGACTATTCATATCAAGTACAAAACCATCAAAGCTAAGCAGTGAAATCTGGACAGTGATATCCCGTGCAAGTGGTTAGAAGCATGTTTGGCAAAGCCTTGCTTTCTTAACCTGGGTCATGATGACATACACATGTTTGCTTTACAGAATGTGGGGCTCAGGTAATACATATAATATGTGAGTAAAAGTTCTTTGATATATTTTAAGTACCAATAATATTTATGCATCAAGAATCTGAACACAAGCAAATATTTTCTTCTACAATCAATGCATGAGCCTTTCTCTCACATGTGATTCTAGTTACATTTTTTAAACTTTTTATTTATTCTTTGTGGCTTTCACATAATGCATTTCAATCCCATTCATCTCCCCACCTCTTTGTATCTGTCCTCTTTCCTTACAACATACACCCCCAAAATAAAATAAAATTTAAGAGGAAGGAAAAAAGAAAAGAAAAGAAAAATCCCATCTTGGAAGCAGTAGCTTGACACAGTGATTCACATGATGTGCCCTTTAGTCCGTATATCTGTGCTTGCAAATGTTCATTGCAAAGTCATTGGTCTGGTTTGAGGCCTCTGGTTTCTGCTACACTATCTATACTGGGGCCTCACTGGGTCTCTTGGATATCCTGTTGTTGAGTTGTGTTGTAGAGATCCTGCAGCTTTGGATCTGCAGGACTGGCCCCTTCATATGCTCCAACAAATCATAGATGGAGTGAATGTTAGGGTGGAAGAACTCATAGCCCTGGCTGGGCCTGGGCAGTTGCAGGGTTGATCAGTCCACCAGTTCTTCCTTATCCTCGCCATTAGCTCTCTAGCACTGCACAGCTAGTTCACTCATGCAACAAGGAGCAAGGGGTGGGGCTGCTTCTCCTGCTTTTATTCCTGCAAGTAAAATTCACCCACACCTACACCACCAAGGACAGCTCTACTGTGTTGCCCAGGTAAGGTGAAGGGGCCACTCTTCCGATTGTTGCAGCTGATGAGGGGCAGGGTCAGCTCTTTTCCCTGCTACAGGTGAGGAGGGAGGAGAGGGAGAGGGGAGGGCGTCTTTCCCTTGCCTTCACCATCACATGGTAGACAAGCAGGGCAAGACCAGCTCTCACAGTTTCATGCCCTCTGGGCTTGCTCACCTGTGCCCTCTAGTAATATTTTTATTTACTTATTTTAGTGTACATGTTTATGCTTGCACACATGTGATGTGTGTGATATGAGTTTCATGACATGTGCATAGAGGTAAGATGACAATGCCCAGAAGTCTGCTCTTTCCCTCCAAGATGTGAGTCCATAGGATTGAACTCAGGTTATCAGGTAAGTGTCCTTACTCACTGAGAAATTACCAGCCCCATATATAAATCTAATCTGGCAGAAGAAGTAACAACTAGGAAGGAAAAATGAGGCCAGAGCAGGGCTGACTTTTATAGAGTGAAAGGGGTTTATAAAAGTCATAAACAAAAGGATTTGAAACACTAAAGAAAAACAATACACACACACACACACACACACACACAGGAGAGAGAAAGAGAGAGAGAGAATGAGAATAACATAGGACTTTGTATCTGGTAGATGATATTTTAGTAAAGTGAGTGGATGAATATGAATGTGGGAAATAGTAAAAAAATTGAAATTTACTGACAATTTTTAGTAAAAAGAAATGTTAATCATCTAGTGCCTCCATAACATACAGAGATTGTGTTATGTTAAAATAAAAGACCTCTTCTTCTTCTTGTAGACTAAAATGTAGACCTGATACCATGAACATTGGTCCATAGGATATATTTTTGCTGTTGGTTTTATTTTCTTAAAATATTAATATAATCTGGCTAAGATATTCTAGCTTTAAAAAATGTTTAGTTATGGTGTGTGTGTGTGTGTATGAGAGTGTGTGTGTGTGTGTGTGTGTGTGTGTGTGTGTGCGTGCGTGCGTGCCACAACATGTGGATAAGGTAAAGGACAACTTGAAGGAATCAATTCTCTCCTTCCACTATGTGGGTCCCAGGTGCATCTTGGGTAGTTAAGCTTGGTTGGCAGCAGACTTTGTCCACTGAGCCATCTTATCAGTACCTATTCTAGTTTTCTGTTTCATATTTTGTTTCATATTTTATAATTTCCTTCTTCCAAGGTAATCCTAAATTATTCAACTTTTTCAAAATAAGGAGAATAGCTACTTCAGTTTTTGTGTGGAGAATGGCCTTGGTCTCTGTTCTGTTGCTATAAAGAGACACCATGACCAAGGCAACTTCTATGAAAAAGGCATGCTTACAGTTTCACATTCCATTATCCTCAGGGTGGAGAGCATGGCAGCAGGCAGGCCATCAAGTGCTGGAGAAGTAGTTGAGAGCTCCATACCAATCCACAGCAGAGAGAAAGACTCTGGGCTTAGCATGCACTTTTGAAACCTCAAAGGCCAGCCCCAGTGACCCACTTCCTCCAATAAGACCACAGCTCCTAATCCTCCTAATTCTTTCAAATAATGCTACACCCTGGTGACTAGCATTCAAATATGTGAGCCCTTGGGGGCCATTATTAATCAAACCTCCACAAGAATAATTAGTGGTACCATCTGGTATGAATGGACAGGGCACTGGCACAGGATATCTCGCATCATCCAACATCTCCAATAGATATACAGATTCTCTGAAACTAAATACTGAACACTGTTCTACCAAGAAGGACAAAAGCTCAATATAGATGGGGGTGAGATGGTCAAGGAATGATAATACAGTGCCATGTATTTAGTATGTGATTCTCTTTCCTATTTTTAACATATCTCATTCACAAATCTTTAAAAATCTAACAGCTTTGCATGAAAAATTAATATGTAAACAAGCACACAAAATCTTTCTCATCTATTTCCAGTAACTCACAGTAGCAAAGAATTCAAAGATTTTTTTTATAATTTACATACTTGATGAAATAAATTGAACCTTCATTTTTATAAATTTCAAGTTTTAGAAATTTTTTTCACATACACCTTTTCACTAATTAGATGTTTATATTTTGAATTAATTATAATTCTTATGTAGTTATAAAAAAATTTGGAAATGCCACTTAACCTTCAGCTAATTTCAACCAATGTGAAACTATAGTGCAAGAGCTGGTGAAATGGGGCCCCTGGCAGTGGGATCGGGATCCACCCCTGGTGCATGAGCTGGCTTTCTGGAGCCCATTTCCTATGGTGGGACACTTTGCTCAGCCTTGATGCAGGGGGAAAGGGCTTGATCCTGCCTCAACTAAATGTACCAGGCCTTGCTGACTCCTCATGGGAGGCCTTACCCTTTCAGGGAAGGGGATGGGGAGGGGGAGGTTGGAAGGGAGCAGGAGGAAGGATGAGAGAGAGATATGTGGTTGGTTTATAATGAATAAAAATTTCTTAATTAAAAAAAAAGAGTTGGTAAAATGGCTCTGTGGGTAGAGGTGCTTGAGACTTCATGACCTGAACTCTATCCCTGGGTCCCATGTGGTAGACGGAGAGAACTGAGTCTTGCAAGTGGTCCTGACTTTCACACACATGCCATGGCACATACATTCCCCCCCCACACACACGTATAAATAAATAAACACATGAAATTAAAATTATTTAAATAATAAGCCAAAACATTTTTTAGAACTCTATGATTCTAGTGTACTGATAGGTACAGAGTCAAGACCCAGAACATTTCTCTCCTGACCAAAAACAAATTGTTACACACAGAAAAGGAAGTATTCCAACTTTTGGTCTCATGCCTGCAAAATTCTTACTCTCTTTTCTTATTTTCTTATTCTTATTTCCAGAATTTTTTATAAATATAAACATACAGTCAGTAGATTTGGGAATTGCCGTTTTAAAACTCATTTGTAAGACTTGATATTCACTCATGTTCATGCATATATCAAATCATTTTTCCTTTATATTTATGAGTTGTATACTGTCATATGGGTCTACAACTATTTAGCAATTCACAAATGAAGGAACATTTGGGTTATTTAAGGTAATAAACAGGGTTTCATATATCGCAGACTTGGTTCAAACTCTCTGTGTTGCCGAGGAACTTGAACTCTGGACCCTCCTTCCTCTACCTCTTAAGTATTGGGATAACAGGCATGAACCATTGTGCTTCATTTATGTGGTAGGTGGTGAATAAATACCAGGATTTATGTATGCAAGTAAAGCATTCTATGGATTGAATGTACCCAGGTCCCTTAAGTAATAATTAAAAATAAAGTTTCAAGGTAGTCCTGGGCTACATAGTATGATCTTATGTCAAACATTAGTAAGTAGATAAATAAATAAACAAACATACAATCAGCAAATGAAAAAGTAAGTAACTAAATACTGCTGTAAGTATGTACCTAAATAGCTCTGTATGAACCTAAGTTTCATGTCACTGGATAAACTACCATGGTGTGCCCCTGCTGTGTTGAGTGGTAGCATAAGTTTGATTTTTATAGACACCACCATCATGACACACACATAAAAAAAAATCATCAAGATAAGCAATACCCTCTTACACAATCCTAACAAAAATATTGGAATGATCTAATTTTTCTCAGTGCTGATATAATTTAGTGTTAACAGTGTCAGGTTTTTCTTTAAATAATTGATCCATCTTTATAAATATGTGGTGACTGATGTTAGTTGTAGTTTTAAGTGGGTTCTACTAGTGCTGATGACTTTGAAATGATCAGCCACATAAACAACATCTCTCATGAGTTCTTTTCAGGTATGGGTCCCTTTTCTTTTAATATATTTGTTTTCTCACTGATATTAAGTTTTCCATTTTGAGAATACTTTGCCTCTGTGGCTTGTATTACTCACTTTTCTCTTGCTGTGATAAAGCACCATGACCAAAAGCAACTTATGGAAGGAAGCATTTATTTGGCTAGGATTTCAGAAGGATAAGTGTCCATCATGGTGGGAAAGCATGGCAGCAGGCATTAGGCATGGTGACTGGAGCAGAAAGCTTTGTAAGATACATCTGCACCTCAAGCACAAGGCAGAGAGAGCAAACTGAAGTGAGACTAAGTTATAAATTCTCAAATCCTATACCCAGTGACTTACTTCCTATTCAAGGCCACACCTTCTAAGCATCTCCAAATAGAAACACCAACTCTGGACTAAATGTTTGAATGCCTCAGCCCATGGGGGACAGCTCCCATTTAAATCACCATATGAATCCATTGCTAAATATGTTATTGCAGATATTTCTCACAGGTTCTAGCTTGAATTTTTGTTATCATAGTCAAGCTTTGCATAGAACAACAGTTTTAAATTTCACAGACTTAATTTCCAGTGTAAAAGCTAAGGAATTTCTCACTAGTCTTAGACCCTAAGACAATTTGGGGCAATTTTCCTGTTTCTTTACCTATTACATATATTTTTATATTTGGATTCATTCTGAATTAATTCTGAATTCACATAAGAGATGAGAAAGAGGTTAGTGTAGGTGATATTTTCATTTTATTATTTTTTTCTGTTCCTTTTGACTTTTGTCCCTTCTCCTTGTTTCTCTTTCTTCCTTTCTATTTAAAAAGATTTTATTTCATTTTATTTAGGTATTTTGCGTGTGTTTGAGGCATATCAGTGTAGATGACAGCGCACATGTGGAGGTGGAAGGAAAACTGGTGAGAAACAGTTCTCTTCTCCTACTCTATGGGTCCTGGCGCTCAAATTCAGATCGTCAGGCTTGGTGGCAAGCACCCTTACCATTTGTCACCAAGCCTGGTAATATGAATTCAATATTTGGGACTTAGATGGTAGAAGCAGAGAACCAGCTCCCCGAAACTGTCCTCTGAGTGTCACACATGTACCTCGAAACACACATAAACACACACACAAAAAAAAACCCAACATATAATCAAAAATAAAATTTCATTATCTCTTTTATATGGCAGGTCAAATGTAAATTCCCCTATGTAACATTAATTGATAATGTAATAATATATTTTAATATTTTTCTCTTTTTCACATATAAAAGACATATATTTCTCACTATAACACATCGCTTACAAAATCTGCAAACTAAGAAAATACAGAAAGAGCAATAGTCAGTCAAAAACACAAAGATACTTAATGGGAACATAAGCCTGTAATGACAATCTCACCATCTTTCTCAGAATAGATTATTTTCAGTAAAAATATAAACTTTAAAGATACACATCAGATGTACACTCCAAAAGGCTAACACATTAAACATCAAGTCTTCTGAACTGTGAAATGTCATGTGTTCAGAGCCTTTTGATGCATTATATGAGGCTTTCTGCCTTAACTCCATAAATTTTTATTGTCTGTCCTAAAGCTCATAAAACTTCCTTGAATAATCTCCCATCATTTATTCTCTACAGAAACTAATGTGCTGAATTGCCTTTTAACACTTACTTTGCTTTTTAACTGTGCAAATTATATCTATGTACAAAATACCCACTTGCCATATGTATGTTCTAATTGTACTCTACAGCTGGAGAAGAATAATGAAGCAGTGACTGAGAAAAAGATGCTTGTGTTTGCTTGAAATTAATTTCTTTTGTTGTCCTACGTAGGGTATTTTCAGAGACTATATAGCTAATACTCAAATGCCATCAGCAGTGCTGGGTGGATGTCTCAATGTGTAAGAGCAGTAGCTGTGAAAACCTGAGAACCTGAGTTTTAATCCTCAGAACCCTGGGAAAACACAGACACATAATACAAGGTCTGTGAGTCTATTGCTTCTATGGAAATGGGAAGCAGAGACAGGAGCGTCCACAGAAGCTCACAGATAGTAAGCCTGGGGCATAGAAGCAGAAAAATAGCAAAGAGATTCTGTCTCACACAAAGTGAGATTTGAGGACTAACACAGAGATTGTTCCTGGCCTCCATATGTGTTTCCTGGCATGTACATTATCTGCCTTTATACAAATGTATACATAGGTGCTCACTCACATTCATGTACACACACATACACGCACGCACACACACACACACACACACACACACCCCAAATATTTTTAAATTGCTGCCTACTGGAAAAATGACTCAGAATGAGAATGCCCCCACTTGCCTCAAGTAGATAATTTACAGATTATGCACGATATCCATAAAACAAACAAACAAGCAAACAAATCCTGGCTTTGCAAGATGGCTCAGTGAGCCATTAAGATTGTTGACCTGAGTTCAATCACCAGGACCCAGATGGTGGAGAGGACCATCTCCCTCCAGTTGTTCTCTGACCATCACAAGCATTCTGTAAAACATGGATGCCCTCCCCCCCCCAACACACACGGAAAACTGCAAACATGCCACCAAAGCATATGCTATCCATTATTTGAAACAATATTCTCCTGAGCCCAGAGCATAGCTAGTAGGAAGACTTTGACCTACATACACCCAAGTCACTTCCCTGGTTGCTGATGGGTTTATCCTAAAAACAAACACTGCTCTGTCACATTTGCTGGAAGCTAAGGCATTTGTCACTGTCACCTGACAGCTTGTTCTAGTTATTCGCCAGTCAACTATTTTGCCTTCAACCATCTCTTTACAAAAGCCACAACTGCAACATGCCAGAGCGGTTCTAAATATAACTCTGAACTGCCATCTCCGTGTCCTCAGAGAAAGGTTTCTGTAGGAAGAGCAAGAGTTCCTTTACCTGCTTGACGTCATATGCCAGAAGAACATACTTTAAATCTGGGGAAACTGAGTGTCTGGATGCTTTAAAAGTTACCTAGAAGAACAAAAAGAAAAAGAGAACTGATTATTTTAAGAAGTTGAATAACAAAGAAAGTGACTTGAATATTGATATCAAATATGGGAGAAATCTAAATTGTCAACACACTCTTCTGAAATGAACAATGTCATTCTTTTGAAAACTATTTTGGTTAATCTTTGACAATTTCATATGACCTTTGTTCAGAAAAGGATTGCAGTGGTTGAAGTCCAGACCATGTGGGTGAGATATCAAAGAATCCAACTAAAGAAATGAGGGCGGTTACCTATAATACTAGAATGCCATATGATGATATTGCTAAAAATTTATTAGCTTTTATTTTTTTAGGAAGAAGAAAATGTTGTTGATGCAAAAGATAATGGCACAGCTTATGACTCTGGGTGGTATGGATAGGTTCAATGAGATGATTGTAATTATAGTGCCCAACATAGGTCATATGTCCAGCACACCCTTGGCAGACTCCAGGGTCACCACCCTCTGAGGGCTGGTAGTCAAAGATGGGTAAGAGGCTGTTAAGTGGACCAACCTAATGTTGGGGGGGCCCTGAGGGATGACAAGATTAGAGTCAATAACCCCAATTCCCACTGTTTGCCTAAAAATTTTTAAAATAAAGGGGTGAAATGAGGCATATAAGGCCAAACACCAGATGAATGGGCTAAGCCTCAAGCAAAAAAAAGCTGTGACATGTGCAGTAGCACCTTGACCCAGAGGAGCCTGAAACTGGACCATCAAGATGACAATGGACAACATAAGACCCAGGGCCAAACCAAGAAATGTCCCAATAGCTATAGAAGCAAAGCCCGCCAAATAGCCTTAGCTGTTTATTTAGTACACAAGCTTGCTTGCAACCTCCCAGAGCTGTGTCATTGACTCTGTGTTTTCTCACCCCCTCCCCTCAAGGCTACCCAGGTCAGTAGAGCCAGAATAGCTACAAAATATGGAAGAAATCTAAATTGTCAACATATTCTTCTAAAATGAACAATGTCATTCTTTTGAAAAACTATTTTGGCTAATCTTTGAGAATTTCATGATATAATTTGAACTAATTCACCTCCCCAACAACTCCTCCCCCATCACTCATTCCACCCTCCCATCCCTTCCTACTCAACATTTAAAACTCTTTTTTTTCTTTCCCCATCCAGTCCAGCTTGTATTGCTCAGATAGTCTTGGGAGTGAGGCTTGCCTGGTATGAGGTTGATGTACCAATGCATACGTAATTAAAGAAAGCTCCCTCTTGCTCTCTCAACGACCATAACATACCAATGCTCCTCAGCTGGTAGAGAGTTTCTTGCCCACCTCCCTCCCTTTTGTTGGGATTTTGTCTGGCCAGGTTAGTATTGGTCTTGTGCATATTGCCACAATCACTGTGAATATGTTTAAATATAAGTTTTGAAAAAACTTATCTAATAGTTCACTAGAAAAGACATAAAAATAGCCATTTTATATACAAATACTTAAAGAGCAATCTTTCTATAACTAAGAAATATGGGACTAGAATGAAACTCATTTGGTACAGTGTTCATCTTACATGCAGGAAGCCCTGAATTATGACTGCATAAGTGGGCATTCAGGGGATAGAGGTAAGAGAATCACAAGTTCAAGTTCATTTTCAACTATTTAGAACATTTGAGGTGAGTCTGGCATAAATGAGACTCTGTCTCCAAACAGAGTGAGAAAATGTTGAGTCAGGTGTGTGCCTCATACCTGTAAATCAAGCCCTAGTGATGTTGAAGTAGAAGGACTACTTTTCAAATTCATTGCCAGTCTGGGGTAAAAGTGATGTCCACACTGGGTTACATGCAATCTCTCCTCTCTCCTCTCTCCTCTCTCCTCCCTCTCTCCTCTCTTCTCTCTCCTCTCTCCTCTCTGCTCTCTCCTCTCTCCTCTCTCTCTCCTCTCCTCTCCTCTCCTCTCTTCTTTTCTCTTCCTCTCTCTCTCTCTCTCTCTCTCTCTCGTAGGTTGCTATCTATATAGTTGTATTTGTGATATATGTTTATATTTGACACACACACACAAATACACACAGAGACTCTGTGTTGTTTTTATATGTGCATTTGTGAGATATATACTTATATCTGACCATACACATACATGTATATCTCAAATGCATGTAAACATACACACAGATATAAAGGGTCATTCAAATTCTGAAATATGCACAATGCTTTTACAGTTGCATGTTTTGTTAATAGAAAGAAAAGATACATTAAATTTCTGTGTGTTGCCATTTTCAGTCCGTGGTTTTTTTTCTGTTTAACTCATTAAGCATTTGCATTTAAAGATCCATCAAAGACAAACTTTCTTTAAAGGGAATTCCCAGGGTAAATCAGATATAACACAAATACATAACTAATTGTATTTGATACCAAACAATTACTATAACTACAGAGTACCGGATGGATTCTGAGCTTACAATTTAACAATTGAACAGATCTGGTGACAGAAGTAATTTAAAATGCATGATGAAAGTTAAATACATTGAAGGTAGAGAAATGGTTTTACATGAAATACAGGTGTTTGTTGAATTCATATCAAAGGGGGAAGACAAGAAAATTGAGTTGATGGGAACAAAAATAAATAGCCTGAGTTTAAGCAAACTAGGTTGTTTGCATGTTATTTGCAGAGACATGCCTATGCAAATAATTTTGTACATCTTACTTCAAGGTAACATCCACACAAAGCTCTCTAAGGAAAATAGAAGAAGACAGAGCTCTGTTTCTTCTCTTTCCATTTCCTCCTTCATCCTACCCTAACCTTCCCCCTTTCAATGTTACCCCCAAGACATGGGAAGTAGGAGGCTTCCATACAATCTGTGGGCAGTAGTTTAAGCCTCATTCATCCTGATCAAGATGTTTGAATTGAAAACAAGGACATAAACCAAATCAACCATCTAACTTTGCATGCTGAGGATTTAAGGTGTCTTCTGTGGTGATAATGTCAATATACCGGGAAGATGATGCATTCCTGATCCAGGACAGAGGCTCCTGTGCTCAGGCCACACCTGAGATTACCCTCAGATCTCTTCATCTTCCTCTGCATTTTCATTCTTTGTGATAAAATAGTGTTCTCTGTCTTGCCCTCTGCTTAGCTCTGTGAGACTTTGTCAGAGAACCCAGGCCCTGTAGGTTGCCAGGCTCTAAGAAGAAAGGGCTACTACAACCAAGACATGAACAAGACAGACTCCTACAGCTCAGGGATCCAAGTCAACCTTACCACTGTCACATTCCATGGGTCACACAGAAACCAAGCTGCAGTCTTCTACCCCAAGAAGGAGTGTCCCCTACATCATATGCCAATTTCCCTTAAATGAGTCTTGGAGCACAGACTATGTACTAATGATCTCTTTACACTGCAAGCTCTCCTGGCCCCTCTCTTGAGAAATCTTTAAAAGGGGACATCATGCTTCATCTGTGGGTTAAGACTGTAAATCTTTTAGACCATACGCCCATGCTGAATGTTGCCAGCATTCTTAAATTATTTGCCTGACAGGCAATTACTCAGTGCCTCCCTGAAGCTCCATCCTTCTCCCCTTCTCCTCCTCACCAAAATCCAATGCTTCTGGAGGATTTATCCCGACTAGAAAGGTAACAGAAATTTTACAACTTTCAGTCAAGCTGGATAGAATACAGGTAACTGTAGGGTGTGGAATTTGTAGCCAGAATCTAAGTGTGACAGTTTTGTGTCACCGAGTTCCCTAACTTGTGGCATCTGGTACATGTTGTCAGAATTCAATGGAATTCTGGGATATTCACTTGGTACTGTCAAACCAAATTACAACTTAAAAGCCTAAATTGCTTTATTTCCCATTCTGGTATTTTATATTTCATTATAAAAATATAATAAGTAATCCAATGGTAGGGGGCAATGCCTTTTCTTTCAAAGATCAAGAAGTCTCTTAAAAAGAAGCAGAAACAAAGAACTATGAAAAAGTACATCTGTCAGTTTCAAGTCATCTTCTTGAGAAACAGAAACAAGGAAAGACAGAAAATTAAGACCCTGACTGATTTACATCAATTGGCTTCATGTTATCTCTCCTATGAGAATTAGGACCTTGGAAATGTTATCAAGGTTGTGTTTGGAATGTCCTGCTCTGACAATTTGCTGGTCTCTCCTTTTTTCTGGCCTTAGGTTAGGTTTTGATTTGAAAGTATAATTTTGATTTTTTTTAATCCAATTCACTGACATCCAAGAGCCTTGCAGAAAACAATGTTGTTGGGTTTTTGTTGTTTATTTTGTTGTTGTTGTTATATTGTTGTTGCTTAATGGAACCATTAAACAGAGAACTATTCCTAAAAATAACTTTTTCATCCTGACTCAGCTATACAAAGAAAAGTGAGTGGCCTGGGTGATTGGTCATCACCATAGCACAACACTGAGAGTTTGAAGTTCTTCTCCACATTCTACCAATCTGCATAAATCCCAGTGACCAGTAAAGCATCCCACAATTCTGTTTTTACTTACAAAGGATTAATTTAAAAAATGGCCAACAGTAACAACATTCCAATCAGCAGCTGCTGCTCATTAGGCAGCTTGCACCCCATGCCCATTCCCCACTCCTCATCCATTGTCAGGGATGTCCAACAGTCCTGGGGTTAATCCAGTGTGACCATGATCCTGGTTCATCACCTCTCACTCCTTTGCCACTCTCTGCCTACAACATCCAAGGTCACCTGCCCAGCCCTGCAGTCCTGGGAAGTATGTTGTTCTTTAAAGAGATGACTAAATGGATAATATCCCATGCCCCACTACTATTTAAAAACCTGTTAGAAGAACAGTGTCAACACTTCTGTCCTAGGGATTAGAAATCCCTAATATCATAGACGGTGAGGTTGTCTCAAGGTCACAGAAAGGTAACGGGAATCCAGAAAGGCTCCTTTCGCAGACCTCCAGTTATCTCACCAGCCAGAGGGTGTTTGTTCCTCATTACTTTCATTCTTTTCTGTAGAGCCTTTTTTCCCTGTCTGGTATGAATTATTTAAAGGAAATCTCACATGCTTTGTCCCCTCCACCCCCATGTGATATTCTTCACACAAATTAACTTCCTGTTTTCACAGGTGCGTCTGGGCCTTGGTAACAACATTTTAGTATCTTTACAGTTCCTACCATTATCTAGTCTGACACTTTGTTAATTATCACCGCACTCCCTCCAGCTTAGGCTGCACACAACCTGGGAAGTGTGCCAAATATCTTTTCAGGGGCCCAAGCTGCTGAATCGAGAGCCGAGCACTGGTCACCTGGGATGGAAGGACTCCCTAATGTGAACATAACATAAGAAACTCATTCTAGAGCTACACAGAGAGAGAGAGCTCAGTGGGTGAGATTGCTCACTGTAAAAACATGAGGACCTAAGTTCAAATCCCAAAGCCCACATAAAAGACTGGAGTTGGCATGTGTACACATAATCCTAGCACCATGGAGATGGGGGCAGGATGCTGGGGCTTGTTAGCTGCAAGGCCAGCTTCTGGTTTAATAAGAGACTGTCTCAATGGAATAAGACAAAATGCTATATGAGGATACTTTAGATCCTCTTTTCTTCTAGCTTGCATCTTCACACATGTGTGCATATATGCCATACACACATACAATATAATTTGTTCATTTATTTATGGAACACGGGAGGTCTTATACAAATTCATGTTACTATAAAGCAGTGGTTCTTAACTTTGGGGTCACACATATCAGCTATCCTTCATATCAGATGTTTTCCTCATGATTCATTACAGTAGCAAAACTATGCTTATGAAGGAGCAGTAACATAATTGTATGGATTGGTGTCACTACAACCTGAGGAACTGTATTAAAGGGTCATAGCATTAGGAAGGTTGAGAACCATTGCTGTAAAGCATTTGTGTTATTATCTCTTACATCTGAGGGAAGAGTTACTTCTAACAGTAATGACACCTACTTGACATTGGCCTTAATTGTGAATTTTAATATAATTCTGGTGAGTCTCACCTGGATAAGACTTCAAATTGGAGCTAGAGGTGGTAGTGGAGAGAGAGCTTAGCAGGTAAGAGTACTTGATGCTCTTCCAGAGGAGTGGAGTCCTGTTCTAAGCATCCATAAGAGCCTTTAACTGCAGCTCCAGGGAACCCAAACCCCTCTTCTGACCTTCATAGGCAACCCCATACCCAACTCATGAATGAAAATAAATTTACAAAAAAAAGTGTGTTTGGAGAAATGTATTATAGTAACTGTTATGCTTCCTATTGTTGTTTTTGTTCTTTTGGGGGGACACTACCCAGCTCCCAAATAAATCACATACAGAGGCTTGTTCTTAATTATGAATGCCCAGCCTTAGCTTGGCTTATTTCTAGCCAGCTTTACTTACATTCTCTCTCTCTCTCTCTCTCTCTCTCTCTCTCTCTCTCTCTCTCTCTCTCTCTCTCTCTCTCTCTCTCTCTCTCTTTGGTTTTTCAAGACAGGGTTTCTCTGTGTAGTTTTGCGCCTTTCCTGAACTCACTTTGTGGACCAGGCTGGCCTCAAACTCACAGATATCCTCCTGCCTCTGCCTCCCGAGTGCTGGGTGGGATTAAAGGCGTGTGCCACCACCACCTGGCTTTTTTGTGTTTTTCTTTCTTCTTTCTTTCTTTCTTTCTTTCTTTTTTCTTGTACTTACATTATCTCATCTACCTTTTGCCTCTGTGATTTTTCCAGTTCTCTTACTTCTGTAAATCCTACTCTTACTCCAAGGCTTGCTGTGTAGCTTGGTGGCTGACCCCTGGAGTCCTCCTCCTTCTCTGGCTACTTCTTCATTCTTCCATCTCTGCAACCCCCCACCCCCATTTCTTCTTCTATGTATTTTCTGTGCCTTTCAGCCCCACCTATTCTTTCTCCTGCCTTGCTATTGGCTGTTCATTTCTTTAATAGACCATGAAGTGTTTTAGACAGACACAGTAACACAGCTTCACAGAGTCAAACAACATAAACAAAAGTATCATACCTTAAAATAATATTCTACAACAGCTTCATTCACAGCTTAATTCTGGTAGAGATGAAGAACTGTAAAAAAGGTTTGTTGTAGGTACACAGTCCTATGAAGGTTGAATGTAGAAGCCAAAATATGACATCAGGTAATTACTCCTTAGGTCCCTTCCACATTATGTCTGAGTAAGAGTTTCTCACTGGCCCGGAACTTAGCCAAGTAGGTCAGGCTAACTTGCTAGTGAATTCCAGGAATCACCCGTCTCCATGTCCCATTTCACTAATGCTAAGATTATAAACATGCAAAACCTACTTTACATTTATGTGGGTACTTGGGAATGAAGGTTCTAATGCTTACTGACTAAGCCATCTAAGCAGAAGAAAAAAATGATTTCTCTGTGTGTTTATCATTACTAAACAATAATGCCTACCAGTGACTACTTCAGCCCAGAGTCCTGGAGGGACTTAAAAGCCATGACTTCTACATCCCAGCAAAGTTACTTTAAAGAGAGGCAAAAGGACAGGCTCAAGAAAAATAAATATGCACATGGTCTATGGGACCAATTAGTAAGGTGAGGTACTTAATGTACCTACCATGTGCAGCCTCTCAGACATCTTGCATCACTCAGCTTGACACAAGATCACTCATTGTATGAGAACCATCAATGTCTCTGAAGGCTCTACAAGGTAAAGGGAACTCCACTAGATGGATTTTTTTGCCATATTGGGGAGAGTAAGATAAGCATCAGGTGCCCTGGTGGTCCACAGTAGAGCTGGTGTCTGAAACCCAACAGCCCGCAGAGACAAGGCTCTTAAAGCAAGGATGTGGCTGCCAGGATGAAAATGGATAACTCAACTTGCTCAAAAGAGGAGGAGCATTTAGCACTAGATCCTTCTCATCTTATAGGAAATGTGTAGAGTTATTGTTTTCAAAAAAAATTAGAAATCAAGGTGTTAACTTAAAGCTGCGTGTTTTTTTAAATTGTTATGTAATAATAGTTTTCTCTATGGGGGAAGGATATTCTTTGTGAGATTTGGCAGTTTGCTCACTTATGGGAATGATATCATGGCCCTAAAGATGAGTAAGAGGAAAACATCTCTTGATGATGTTTTAAGAATAGAAACCTAGGGCTGGAGAGATGGCTCAGAGGTTAAGAGCACTGACTGATCTTCCAGAGGTCCTGAGATCAATTCCCAGCACCCACATGGTGGCCTACAATCATCTGTAATGAGATCTGGTGCCCTCTTCTGGCCTGTAGTCATACATGTTATATACATAATAAATAAATAAATCTTTAAAAAAAAAAAAAAGAATAGAAACCTAAACCTATCATGTACTGGAGAATGTAGGTAAAGGATTATGATCTGTTATTTTTCACCTCAGTGAAATCATTGATTATGTTATGAGAAAACCCTCAAGAAAGCACGTAAGAAGCTGTGAAGGCTTCCAGGGAAGATGCAGATTGGAGCTTAGATGACCACCTCCTAAGAAAATCCCATTATCAACTCCTTGACTAGGGCAGAGCTTATCATGAATGGTAACACCAAAGCCAAGGAAGGAGAAAGATCTGCTTTGGATATAGAATTTTACTTTGGCAAATGGATTGAAAGTGAGTTGATATGAGGCTACCTTATATATTAGGAGGACCTGTGACAAGCCACACAAGCAATGTCAAGAAGTTAAGGAAGAAGGGACAGACACAAACAAGTGAGGACTTTAGCAGGGGATACTTGGGAGAAATAAGCAGGTATTTGATTAGTATTTGAGGCAGAGAGAAGATTCTGGAAGAATTGCTCAGAACTTTTTAAGTCAATGCTGCTATTAGAAATAAAAAAAAAGTTTATGCATCAGTTTTCCATTATATTATTTCTGTACATATATATGCAAGTTGTGTGTGCATGCATGAGTGTGTGTGTGTGTGTGTGTGTGTGTGTGTGTGTGTGTGTGTGTGTTGTGTATAGAGGTCAGTCGTCAGTTTTGGGAACTGTATCCTCAAGTGGTTTGTTGTTGTTGTTTTGACAGCTCCTATTGTACATGGAGTTCACCAATTCAGCCCTGTTAGTCAACCATTTTCTCCGTAGATCTCATCTTTACTTCCCTAGGGCTGGAATTACAGATGCATACCACTGTGCCCAGTTTCTTTACATGGGTTCTGGTATCTGAACTCAGATTTCAAGCTTACAGGGCAAGTGATATACTTTACCTCTGAGACATATCCCCAGTTCCACTTGTATCAATTTTTGCTATGGTATGTTTGAGTTTCTGAAAGACATCAGAACAAAATATTTGGGACTGGTATATTGAAAGCTAGATGTAACAAAGTTATCTGGAATCCTCATCTTTAATGGGTGAGTTTTAAATGGATGGTTATGCTCAATTGCCAACTTACCCTTTTGTAAAAGGGGACAACTTTCCTTCCTCAGCCAATGTGTCTATGGTGGGATCAATAACACTATAGATATTCTTAACATTGTTTACTACTATCTTACTTATATATAGCCTCATTTACAGTACTTGAGCCATGGTCTCTCTACATAGCCTGGGCTCTCTTCTAAGTCATTATCTTTCTACCTTGACCTACAGTGTTGTGGGATATTTGATTGTACTGTGAGTCCCAAGATAGTATTAATTGAATAAAGTCAACCTTGGGTCAAGAGGCAGGGCCAGAAACTGTTTGACAAAAAATAGCCATAGAGAGTTAGAGAGAATTTAGAAAATGGATAGAGAAATGCACAGTAAGAAGGACCTTTGAGTCTGATGGTCTTTTTTGTTTTGAAATGGTGAAAGAAGAGCTGGCTAGGGAGGAAGATTAGGTGGTTGCTCCTCTGCCTCTCTGAGCTAGCAGGTTTTCACCCCATCATTTTACTCCTGAGTCTTTATTGGTAAAATCATAAGATTGAGATTTAGCTTTAAAACCCTATAACATGCTGGGGATATGGTCACAGGACACCATGACAACAGTTTTATATCCTCAGAATGTGTTTTTTTTTTCTCACACATGTTCATCTCCACTTGCTATAATAACTTTGCCTCTCCCTTTTCCTTCTTTAAACTGTATTTCTCTAAACTCCCTTTTAATACTTCTCATTTAAGCTTGTGTCTTTTATG
>CABHPH010160656.1:0-55069 GCA_902168325.1 Peromyscus nudipes | reverse complement strand
AGACAACTGAACCAAGCTTGTAGGAACTCACAAACTTTAGACTGACAGCTGTGGAACCTGCATGGGACCAAACTAGGCCCTCTGCATACAGGAAATGGTTGTGCAGCTTGGTGTGTTTGAGGGGCCCCTGGAAGTGGGATCAGGACGTCTCCCTGGTGCATGAGCTGGCTTTCTGGAGCCCATTACCTATGGGGTGGGACACCTTTCACAGCCTTGATGCAGGGGGAGTAGCTTGGTCCTGTCTCAACTGAATGTACCAGGCTTTGCTGACTTCCCATGGGATCCTTGAGGAGGGGAAGGGGACTGGGGGCGGGGAGGCTGGGGGGAGTGGGAGGAGGGATAACAGGGGGATCTGTGGTTGGTATGTAAAATGAATTAAAAAATTCTTAAATAAAATAAATAATATTTCTGTGGGTTAAGAGATAAGATGGCCTTTGAGGAGAAGTGAAAAGGCAGGACAGGCACTGAGGAAAATATTTGCTACACAAAACAGTTGCTCTTCCACTGAAATGTGGAAAAAAACCCCAAAAGGAAAATAGACAAAAGAGACCAACAGGCATTTTATCGTATCGGGAACCCAGTCAACAAACGCGCAGAGAGAAACGGTCACATTAAGAACTGGGAAAGCTAGACATGGTGGCGCACACTTTTAATCCAACCACTTAGGAGGCAGAGGCAGGCCAGTCTCTGTGAGTGGGAGGTCAGCCTGGTCTACACATTGAGTTCCAGGCCATCCAGGGCTGCAAAGGGGGCTGGTGTTGGGAAGAGATGAAAAAGTAGGAGAGAACTGGGAAAAAAACAAATTATGACCACAATAAAGTTTATTTTCTACCTATTTTGGACATAGGAAACAAACAGTATCAATTACCAAAGATACAAATTTTACACGGTGCTGATGGGAACATGAATTGCTACAATTACATAACATAACACTTTATCATATCTTAAAATGTAAAGCAAATATTAAGTGAAACAATCATTAGGAGCAAATACACCATCAAAATGAAAGCTTTTAACTTCTCAGTGGTTTTGTTTGGTTTTTTTTTTTCTTTCTTTCTTTCTTTCTTTCTTTCTTTCTTTCTTTCTTTCTTTCTTTCTTTCTTTCTTTCTTTCTTTCTTTCTGGTTTTTTCAAGACATGTTTTCTCTGTGTAACCTTGGCTATCCTAGAACTCATTCTGTAGAACAGGCTGGCATTGAACTCAAAGATCTACCTGCCTCTGGCTCTCAAGTGCTGGGATTAAATTAAACACAAATTTCTCAGTGTTAAAAGGTTGTGGCTTGAGTAGGAATGTGCTATGGGATGTCTTTCCGTATGCTGTGAATATGTGTTGCTATGACTGGTTAATAAAGAAGATGCTCTGGCATATAGTGAGTCAGGTTATAGCCAGGAAGGAAATCCAAGAGAGACAAGAAGAAAGAAGGCAGAGGAGAGGAGATGCCAGCCTGCTACCCAAGGAGCAACAAACATCCCAGCAGACTGGTAATGCCACTGCCACATGGCAATACATAGATTAATAGAAATTGGTTAATTAAAAATGAAAGAGCTAGCTAGCAAGAATTCTTAGCCACAGGCCATACAGTAATTAATATTAAGCCTCCAAGTGATTATTTTATAAGCTGCTGTGGGACTGTGGGTGAGAGAGATTTGTCCCGACCACAGGCCAGGCAGGACACAGGAAATCTTTCAACTAAAGGAATGGCTCCCATAGACTCATGTGTAAGCTTGGCCTATATGGAGTGGCACTTTTAAGAGGTATGGCCTTGTTGGAGGAAGTGTGGCCTTGTTGGAAGAAGTGAGTTACTGTGGGAGTGGGTTTTTAGGTCTCATATGAGTTTAAGCTATGCACAGTGGGGTACACAGTATTCTACTGCTGCCTGCAGATCAAGATGCAGAACTCTCAGCTCCTTCTCCAGCACCATGTCTACCTGCATTCTGTCATACTTCTCACTATAACAATAATGGACCAAACATCTGAAACTATAAGCCAACCCCGAATTAAATGCTTTCCCTTATAAGAGTTGTCATGGTCATGGTGTCTCTTCACAGCAATAGAAACCCTAACTAAGACAGAAGTAAACAGAGAAGTTGTTTAAAATTAAATAAATAAGTAAATTTTACACACACACACACACACACACACACAGATACACACACACACACACACACACACACACACACACACACACACCAGATTAAGGGACCAGAGAGATGGCTCAGCAGTTAAGAACATTTGTCTGTCACTCCAATTCACAGGGATCTGCCCCTTCAGGCACATGTGTGGTTAATACACATGTATATAGGCAAAGTATCCATACATGTTATACAAAATTACAAAAAAAAGAAATATGCGAAGTTTAGACAAAATGTTTGATTCCTATTTATTTATTTATTTGTTTGTTTATTTATTTATTTATTTATTATTTATTTTTCATGTGCATTGGTGTTTGCCATTGGTTACAGAGTTGTGAGCTGCTATGTGGGTGCTGAAAATTGAACCCAGGTCCTCTGAAAGAGCAGTCAGTGCTCTTAACCACTGAGCCGTCTCTTCAGCCCCTGATGTTCCAGTCAGCATGGCTGGGAGTGGCTGTCAGCCAAGCTCCCTGGTGAGCAGGCAGGAGGCAGGTAGCATTTTTGTGTAGAGAGTTATGTCCTGATGTTATCAGCCTGACTTTTAGCAAGCAGGGAACTGGCACCAAAGTTGCTTCATGTATGACCTTTGTTCAACAACCGGATATCTGGCAATCTGTCCTTGTGCGATTCACTTTCAGGAGCAACTAGCCTACACTGAATATGCTCTGAGGTCTTAAGTCAGCTAATTGTGTAAAAAGCTGTCTTTGTAGCTGAGAATACTGTTATTTTTCTATGTCAGCCTGAGCTATGAAAAATATCCTAGTATTATTTTTATTCATCAAAATTATACAACTTAAGAAGAAATCATCTTTATACAGTCCACATAATAAATGCCCATAAGATTGAGATGTAATTATGAGATTACATGTACACATTACATGAAAATGCATGGTAATGGGGAGATTCCACAGCTGTGTTTGCACATGTGAAATTACAGACAGAAGCAACCAGAGTCTGTGGCCTTGTAAGCCTTGCTTGAAGCAGGGTTCTTCCATCAGAGAATTATTCATCTGATGGGTTGACATCTGAATTATTAATTGCCATCTGCAGTAATATGCCATGGACCATGGCAATGTCCTATTTTTATCTAACCGCTACCAATTGTTTTTAAGTACAAACACAATATTGTAAAAAACACCTTTAACATAAACACTGATCATAAAGTTAATGTTTAACAGTGAGTGATTTTGTTTAGAAACTAAAATTAAATCTCGAAATCCTTCAGAGAGTTAGAGTAATGTAATGATAATTTGGCTCTAGTATGCAATTAAATGGGCAATGTGTGTGTGATGCATATGCACATACCTCTGGATGTCAGGGACAACTTGCTAAAGCATGGGTCCCAGAGATGGGACTTGAGTCATTAAGCTTGGTGGCAGAAGCTTGATGCTGTCCCACTAGCTCTAAATAAAAAGAGTTCTTAATTATAAGAGCCTAATATTTTTAGAAATTAAGAATCAACTTCTAAATACAGGTAAAAAAATAATGAAAATCATAAAGTATTAAAAATAAAGAATAATGAAACCTCACACGTGTGATATGTAATTAAGTAAAAACCCAATACAACAAGCCGAGCATGCTTATATTGTAAAAGAAGACTGGATATTAATGAACAATGCACTTGTGTTGAAAAACTTGAAGAGAACAACAAAATAAGCAACAAATGAACACAGAATAATAATAAAGAAAACATTAACAAAATAAAAAAAATACATTGTGCTTGGCAGTGGTGGCACACTCCTTTAATCCCAGCACTTGGAAAGCAGAGACAGGCAGATCTCTGTGAGTTTCAGGCCAGCCTGGTCTACAAAGCAGATACCAGGACAGCCAGGACTGTTACACAGAGAAACCCTGTCTTGAAAAACCACACACACACACACACACACACACACACACACACACACACACAGAGAGAGAGAGAGAGAGAGAGAGAGAGAGAGAGAGAGAGAGAGAGATTGTAAGCTGCTGCATATGCTGGTACTGAGGCAGGAGGATCGTGAGTTTCACTGCAATCTGAGCTACCTAACAAGATTTGTCTTGAAAACAACAATGAAGTAAATACAAAACCATTTAAGGAATCAAAATCCTGTCTGAGAAAAACTTGATAAAAATTTGGCATACCCCAAGTAGACATCTTATGCTCCCAGGTAAAACCTCCAGTGCCAGGAATGGCTTACATCTTGTTGAGTCATTGGCCAAAGAGGTACCACTGACGCTGCCCCCACCACCAACACTATAGGCTATTGCCAAGGTCGTTGTTACAGTCCATAACATTATGGTAAAGCCTTATTGCTAAAGAAACAAATACATCAAACATGGTAAAATCAAGCTGGTGCCAACTAGAGGCTTTACCCTTAGTGTGGCAGTTTGAATAGCTATGGTGCCCATAGACTCATGTGTTCGCATGCTTGGCCCACAGAGAGTGGCACTATCACAGAAATACCCCAGTCCCTGGTGCCAACAGAAGTCCCTGGTACCAACTTCTTTTGGTACAGGGACTGGGGCATTGCTGTGATAGGCTGGACCATGTTTTTGTTTGGAGAAATATGGACTTTGGGACTATGGATTAGAAAAGCAGTTGAACACTTTAGGTAGGGCTTAATGGGCCATCCTGCTAGGAACATGGAAGACAGTGATGCTATAGGTGATTTGAACTGTAGGAGTCTGGATCAAGAGGTTTCAGAAGAGAAAAATGTTAGTCTGTGGCCTAGAAACAGGTTTTGTGATATTTTGGTGAAGAATGTGGCTGCTTTTGGTCCTTGTCTGAAAAATTTTCCAGCGGCTAAAGTAAAGAGTTTTGGATTAATTCCATTGGCAGAGGAAATCTCAAAATAGCCTAGTATTGACTCTGTCATAGAGTTATTAGCATTCACTCTAATGAAGATTTATAATGAAAAGGAGCAAGCTGAGCAAGGAAAAACACAAAATGTACAATTTGAGGGAAAAGAGGTACCAGGAAGTGGAATGGAACTAAATCCTGTGTTCAAGGAGATAAAAGGTTAAAGGAAAACCTGAAGTTAAACAGAATAAAGGGAGTGGTAACCTCGGGGCGAGATCCCAAACTGCTGCCTGGGGCCAGCCTCCAGCAGCACAGGGCTGGAAGGGAATCCACAGTCTGCGCACACTATGACTTTTTTATCTGAGAGGGTTAGGGGAAAAGACACTCACACTCTCTTGATGGTTTCCTCCAGAACTTTTCTTTACTCTTCTTTTGCATTCTCTATTCTTTTATTTCCTAGTGATTTCCTTCTCTCTCTCTCTCTCTCTCTCTCTCTCTCTCTCTCTCTCTCTCGACAGGATTCCTCTGTGAAACAGTCCTGGCTGTCCTGGAACTCAGTCTGTAGACCAGGCTGGCCTCAAACTCACAGAGATCCACCTGCCTCTGCCTCCTGAGTGCTGAGATTAAAGGCGTGCGCCACCACCACCTGGCTCCTTCTCTCATTCTTGATGGTTTCCTTCTAACTCTCTCATTCTCAAAGTTTTCCTTCTAATTCTTTTAAACTCTATCTTTATTCTTTTCCTTACAGCTTAAATCTTTCAGGAAATATAAAAATTGCAATGTGGTTACATTCTGTTTTTCAAGTGAATGATTACAACGAATATGAGTAAAAAAACAGCATGTTTTCCATATCCCTTACATGATTGAATGTTGTGTATGTATTACAGGTGAAAAGCAAATTATCCCAAGAACCCACATACATTCATACTCAAGCAACTTGTTATAGATTAACAGTGTGTAAGCAAGAAAGATATTCTTTTAGTGGCAGGCTGCATTTCGTGGCTACAAATAAAAGACCAATCACTTTATAACTTATCTCAAAAGGCAATCTTACAAGGAATCTTAAAAGAATCACAAATCTGAACTTTTATATATGAAAAAGAATCAGTCATCTCTACTTTAAATCTTTAGGGTGCATATCCACTCATGAATAGTTTCTTATCAGGAGATTAAGGGCAGAAATGGTTGTAAGGAATTAATCATCACTTTTGCTCATCAACCAATCCTAACAAAAAAAGGCACATCAGCTAATGATAATTGGGCTGCTTTGTTCTCGTTCCCTGACCTTAATGAGTTCCTCATTCAACTATGTGCCTTTCTAAAACTTTAGATTGTCTTCTTGGGTTTTTCACCTCAAAGCTATTTAACAAAAACATCTTAGTTTAATTTTAAGTTATTTTCAAAGCTGTGATGTGCTCTGAAACCTATGAACACATCTCCCAACATTAAGGTTAAAAGAATTTAAGCCAGCTGGGCTAACTGGGACTCAATTGTTTTTCTTAACCCTTGACCTAGTCACAGTCTATATGGTTCTTCAACAGAAACTCATGTGTTCTAGTTGTGTAACACTTCCTTGTTTTATTTTTTATCATCAAAACTCTATTTAAACTAACATTATTATTATCAATTAGACAATA
Source organism: Peromyscus nudipes (assembly GCA_902168325.1). Lineage (NCBI taxonomy): Eukaryota > Metazoa > Chordata > Mammalia > Rodentia > Cricetidae > Peromyscus > Peromyscus nudipes. Next base: position 48,521 of record CABHPH010160656.1, on the reverse strand, counting down.
CAGCTGAGGAAGAAACCATTTTCATAATAATCTACAGGTAAAAATGCCTAGTAGAATAGGATGTATCCATGAGAAAAACACACTACATTATAAGCAGTGGGGATCTCCCCACACCCATTCACACCATGCCAGATACCAGAGAAAAATGGCAGCAGCAAACATGTGAAGATACAGCAAAAGGAAAAGACATTCTGGAGTCTGTGCTCTCTGGGCCTTGCCTTTTGAGATTCACTTATCAGGGATTTGACCTGGTGGGTTGACACTCTGAAGTCAACTGCCATCTGCTGCTCCTCTGACATGGCTACCAGGAATCCCACTCAGTTAAGCTTCTAACTTGTGAAAAGGAATTAAAGAACAACTTAGGTTCAGGCATGTTGGTACATGCCTTTAATCTCAACACTCAGGAGACAGGGGCAAGGGGATCCCAGAGTTCAAGGACAGTTTGGTCTTCAGAGCAAGTTCCAGAATAGCCAAGCTTAGGCAGTGAACATCAAAAACAGAAAGCTGGTGAAGATGTAAACTGAATGAGGTGACCATGTTCCAGCCCCAATAAGCAGCAGAACTTGGAAGCTTCAGCTACTTGGTTCTCAATTTAGAGTCAAGGATACAAGAAAGGGATTATAGAATCTCCCTCCGTGACTAATGAAGCTACTGAGGCCAGGCATGTGTCAGGGGTGTCCCTGCACGGAGGCCTGGAGAGTCCATTGTGTGAAGCTATGAAGTTGAAGCCTGGATTGCCTTGGAGAATCCAAGATGTTAGATATTCCAGAGTTGTGGGGTACTTGCTGAGGAAAGCTGATAACAGGGAGTGGAAACAGCCCAAGAAAAATAAGTGCGTTGCAGTCAACAAAGCTGAAAGGAAGTTGGAAATCTGAAGAACATTTTGAGATCAGACATGGAGCTGCAGAGTTTGGAGTTTGCCCAACTGGTTTTCAGTCTTTCTTTGGTCCAGTATTTCCTCATTACCACCCCTTTCCTCCATTTTGGAACAGTAATGTATATCCTGTGCCATTATCCATTTGAAGTGTGTGATATGGTGTTTTTTTTAAATAGGGGATTATAGTTAAGAGATTGCATGAATCTTAGAACTTTGGACTTTTAAACATTGTTGAGACTGTAATAGACTATGGGGACTTTTGAAGTTGAACTAAATGCATTTTGCATTATGTTATGGCTACAAGCCAGGGAGTGGAATATGGTGGTTTGAATAGGTATGGTCCCCATAGACTCATGTGTTTGAATTCTTGGTCCATAAGGAGTGGCACTATTAGGAGGTGTAGCTTTGTTGGAGGAACTATGTCACTGTGGTGGTGGGCTTTGAGGTTTTATATGCTCAAGCTGGGCTAAGTGTGGGGTAGTCTCTCTCTGATGCCTGTGGATCAACTCCTTCTCCAGAGTCATGTCTGCCTGCATGCCACCTTCCATGACAATAATGGACTAAACCTCTGAAACTGTATGTCAGCCCCAATTAAATGTTTTCCTTTATAAGAGTTGCCAGCCTGGCAGTGGTGGAGCACACCTTTAATCCCAACACTTGGGAGGCAGAGGAAGTGGATCTCAGTGAATTCGAGGCCAGCTTGGTCTACAGAGTGAGTTCCAGGACAGCCAGCAGAAATCCTGTCTTTAAAACACAAAAATAAATAAATAAATGAATAAGTAGGAGTTGCCATAGTCATGGTGTCTCTTCCCAGCAATAGAAACCCTAACTAAGACACTTATTAACTAGTGTTTGTGGTGTTGGAAGGTACTTTGCACACTATTGGTGGAGAAAAGCAATCATCAATATTATCCCGTTACAAACACTGCAACCTACAACACTGATCTGCCTGCAAGATGTACTGGTGCAATAATGGCACGAATTTATGGGAGTAACCAATCAATTTCTGATTGGACTTAAGGCCCACTCTGTGAGATGGATCCCATGCCTAGTTCTGCTAAATAAGAACCTGAGCGTGGGCCCTAGAGGAAAGCTTTCTTCTGATATTCTGCTAAAAGAACATAGCACTAAAGTGACTCCTTATGACACATTGCATGTATAGATAAAAACATCGCTCAGCCCCGTCAGAGAAGCTCCTTCTTATAACAGATGGGCTTTAGCACAGACCCACAACTGGACAACGTGCAGAGTGAGAGACTTGAGAGCACTCGGCCCTAAATGGGTGTCCTTATCAAACTGCTCCCCTCAAGTCTCAGGGATCCATGTGGAAGAGGAGGCAGAGAGATGTAAGACCCAGAGGTGGTGAGTGACTCCGAAGAAAGAGCATCATCTGGACACAGCAGGACTGACACACATATGAACATACAGAGACTGTGACAGCATGCACAAGACCTGCACAGGTTCAAACTAGACAAAATCCCAGAACAGAAAAGGGAATGTGGCACAAACTCCCGCCCCATATCAAGAAGCTATTTGCAATTGATACTTGCAAAGAAAGAAAGAAAGAAAGAAAGAAAGAAAGAAAGAAAGAAAGAAAGAAAGAAAGAAAGAAAGAAAAAGAGAGAGAGAGAGAAAGAAAATCTATTTTCTCCAATGGAGTGTCACTGGCTATTTCAACCACATTCTAATGTAGGCCTCATACCCAGGAGTAGTTGACCAACACAAACTGGATTCCATGGCTTTTTGTCTTGTCTTGGCATTTTTTTGCTGTCTTGTTTTATTTTTGTTTGTTTTAGTTTGTTTCTATTGATTTTAATTTTTCATTTTGTTTTGAGAAAGAGAGAAAAAACGTGAAGTTGGTAGGTGGGGAAGTGAGTGGGATCTGTGAGAGTTGGAAGTAAGGAAGGAATATGTTTCAACTATATTGTATAAAAATGTTCAGATAAAAAATTTAAGAAATTTAGAAAATTTTAAATGAAAATTTAAGGTAAATAGTAAATGATATTATGGATAATATAGAGTAATGTGAGAATATTGTAAATAACTTATGCAAATAGATTTGAAAAGTATATGACATGGGCAAATTTTTAGAGCACTACATTTTGAAAAGTAGAATCAAAAGAAAAACGGAATTGGCCTATACCATTCAAGAAATTATAATAAAGGTTTTTTTTCCCCCACCAGAAAACCCATAAAACGGTATCTCCCAGTCTATCAAACAACCTAGGGCAAGTTAGGTAGTCCTGAGTGTAGACAAAGAGGGAGGAAACCCCAAAGCGGTGTGTTAAGTTCTGGTTACCATGGAGTAAAATCTGATGAAGGCTGTAAGAGAAAAGCTGGATGTGGTGGTCCATTGAGAGGCTGAGGCATCACCCAGAGTGTGAGACCATCCTAGACTACATAGCAAGACTCCCCCCTTTCCCTTTCTCTTACACACACACACACACACACACACACACACACACACACAGGAGGCGGGGGGAGAAAATTATGAATATCTATAAGAAGAACAATTAAATTAAATGGTATGTCACACCATAGTAAGACATCAACTAAAATTTATTAAAGGCTTAAACATAACATCTGAAAGTGTCAAAGAGTACAAGAAAAGACAAGGAAAGGCCCCCGTGTTGTTGGTTTAGGCAATGACTTTTTTGATCCCCACAGCACAGGCAACAGAAGCAGAAGGGGAAAGGGTCATCCTAGGCAGACACATCTGCACAGAGAAAGCAACAGTCACGTGGGTGAAGAGAAAACCTACAGAATGGGAGAAAATATTTACACACCACACATTTAATAAAGGGTTAATGTCCAAAGTGCATAAGGGATTTAAACAAGTCTATATCATGAAAACAAATAACCTGATTTAAAAATGGATAATTAGCTAGGTGTGATGGCACACAGCTTTACTGATAACTGCCAAGGAGGAAAGCATCCTTCTAGGCTTGAATCTACCTAAAAGAAAGAACACCTTTGACCCAGCATTGCCAGAGTACAGCCCCTTCAGTGAAATTTACTCTGACTCGTTTCTCTTAGGCCATTAACTCACCCTTTAGCCAATCACCGTGGCCAATCAACTAACATTTGAATCATGCTTCATTGCCTTATCTTCAGGATCCTGTCATAATACTGATGGATACTAAACAACAGTATGAAAAAAATGATAACTTCGAAATAAACAAGGAGGAAGTGAACTTGTCTCTGATGGCGGCTGATTGCATGAAAATCCTAAGAATGGATGACAAAAACTGTTGGAAATGATAAAATGAGTTATTTAAAGTGGCAAAACACAAAATCAAAGAACAGACCTGGAGGCATTGCACTGCTTGATTTCCACAGACACTGCAGAGCTGTGGTAAGCAGAACAGCACATTATTGGAATAAAAAACAAAAAAATGGTCATGGAATGGGATGCAGAGTCCTGGAATAAAGCCATGTACCTACTGGCCAATAGAATTTTGACAAAGGTGTCAGAACACACAACTGAGAAAGGGTAGTCTTTTCAACAAAGATGTTAGGAGAACAGGCTCTCCTCCACAAGCAGGAAGGATGAAATTGGACCCTGATCTCACCCCTCAAACAAGAATCAGTTCAGAACTGATTAAAGTCTTAAATTCAAGGCTTAGCTATAGAAAACTCATAGGATGGAAGTTTTATTGGGCTGATTTTCAGGGGTATAATCCAGAGGTACAGCTAGAAAAAGAAAAGAAGACAAATAGGATTGCACCAAACCGATTTTTTTTGCACAGCAAAGGAAACAACATAATGAAGAGCTAAGTTACAGGTGGGAGGAAATATTGTAAGTCACACTTTAGAAACAGAGTCAGCATCCCAGAAACAGAAAACATCCAACAACTAGATAAAAAGAAAACAGAAACAAACCCACAAATACCCTGATTTTAAAACGTGCCAAAGATCTGAGCAGAAATTTCTCAAAAGACGTACAAATGTCCAACAAAGACAAAGGAAATGCTTAACACCAATAATCAAGGAACTTCAAACTAAAGCCACGTGAGATATCCACCTGTATGGGCTTTCATTAAAAAAGAAAAAGAGAGATAAAGTGTTGGAGAGGCAGCTCAGCAGTGAAGAACAACTCAAGTTCTTTCAAGGACCCAGATTCGGCTCACAGCACCCCATCGTGCCTAACAACCACCAGGAACTCCAGTTTCAAGGGATCAGCCATCCTATCTGGCCTCCAAGGGCACCAGGCATGCACATAGTCGCATATATACATGCAGGCAAAATACTCATGCACATAAAATAAAAATAAATAAATCTTTTAAAAAATGAAAGACAGGAATTGAAAAGGACATGAAAAAAAGAACCTTTATGTACTGTTGCTGGGGATCCAAATTAGCACAGCCATTTTGGTAAGCAGTGCAAAGAATCCTCAAAATATGAAATATATATCAATATATCAATTGATCTAAAATCCAGAAATTCCACTCCTGGGTAGCATCCAACGGGTATGAACTCAGTATGTCAGAGATTTACACTCATTCTCATGCTCATTGCATTTTTCATAGTAAGCAAGATAGGAAATCAACCTTTAACTGCTCAGCAATAGCACTGACATCATCTGAATACTTCTTAGCTTTAAAAAGAAGGAAATCCAACCATTTGTGTCAACACAGATGACCCTAGAGGACATTGTATAGACTGCAAAGAACGAGGTCCAGGGAGCTGCATACACTACCATCTCACGTGGAAATCTTAAACAGGCAATCCTAGCGAAAGAAAGTGGAGTGAGTGCTGCTTACCAGAGACCAGAGACCAGGGGGTGGTGGGGATTGTGGAGAGAGTTTAAGAACACAAAATATAATAATAAGAAAAAGATGAGAGTTCTAGAGAACAGGTTCAGGCCTTGTTGGCCAGTTTCCTGTGGCAGATGGAAGATACAAAGTCCCCACTCTGAGGCAATGGCACCCCTCAGGCTGAGGGCAAAGCTTCAAACAGTTCTATGGGACCAAGGGGACAAGAACCCAGGCAGACTCTGAAGCCTTGTAAACTTGAAGACACCAAAGCCAGGGTGTAAATTCTAGAGTTTGAGGCAGGAAGAATCAAAGCTTGCATTGTTTGTGATTTGCAAAATAGAGAGGGTGCAGAGAAGCGCAGGAGGGCCATCCTGATGGCCTCATGAAGTTTGTGGCATTCATAATCAGCTATCATTTGTGATTTATTTAAGTAAGAGGCAAGGCCATGGTGATTCCCCAAATGCTCAGGGCCCATGCACTAGTAGTCATGCTGACTGCCACATAAAGGGAAGACATTCCCAGTTGCGAGTGGGAACGCTCATTTGCTCCCTCCCGGAGCCGTCCTTGGAACCCCAGGAAGTGATCCGAAAGCATTTCTCTCCGTTTGCTGGGAGAGGCTCCTGGTGTTGGAAGTGTGTGGGTATGCTAAGTTCTAGGATTCACGTATGGATACTGGCTCACTGGCTTAAGGGACAGCAATCTTGGCTGTCCCCCAGACTCTCTACAGTTCAGATGGAGCAATTTGGATTTAAAGGTAATTCAGTCAAGCTTGCTCACTGTTCTCTGTCCCACCTAAGGGGAAAAGGCAAAACCTCACCCACAACCCTTTCAAAATGAGGGTGTCTAAGTGACTGGAGTCCAGAGGATAAAGGAAAAAAATGCCTTCATGTTCCTGCCATGGAGGAGCAGGCCAGGACATCCTGCAATTCTAATCCTCACACTTTGAAAGCATGTTCTTTGAGTATGTCAGGAATTGTGGGTTCTCAGATCATTCCTCGTCTTTTCAACATAGCTGATTTCACAGGCAATCCCTCACCCCTATTCTCCAATAAGCCACACTGGCATCTGCTAAACTCTTCAAGCACCGGCTCTTTGGAGTCTCAAAAATCAGTGCACTGCCCTCTGCCGGCCTGACTCAGATTTGTCTAGATTTGATCCTGTTGGTAGTAACAGATGGTGGCTTTGTCTTAAATTGATTTTCTTGACCAACCTGTTTGCCTCTGGCTGGCTTTGCTTACAGGGTGGAACTTTTAATGCAAACAGAACCTAGGAAATGCTATGCTCTTAGGTTTTTCTCTCAAATGTTTTCTAAGACTCCTGAAAAGTGGGGCTTCACTTCTGAAGGGGCCCTTGACTCAGGGCCCAATCCCTGTAGCTCTACTTTCTTCCAAGGCCAGATCTGAGGTTTATTCTAGTTTTAAAGCCACAGACTCTGGCTTGGTCCTGGAGTATATTGCCACCTGGGCCTTAAAGGGGATGTAAGGAGATTTGCCCGGGGATCTCTTGCTTTTCCTATGACATCAAGTACATCCAACCTGTTCTGATTGAGGCTTTCCCCCATCATCCGCCACAAGAACCTTGTCCCTTGTGCATACCTCAGGGTGACTGTGTTCCCAGGCTGCCCCAGGAAGAAGTCACAACTACCTTTTAAAAGATTATCTACGAAAAAAATCAATTTATTATCACAAAACAGAGTAAGTCAGAGATGTGTTACCGAGAGTTTACCTGGTAACTCACAATATCACAATAGTATTTTTAAAATCTAGTAAGAACAGGGTCTTCTTTGCTTTCTACCCTTTCTTTACCTTCCTAGACTTGGATATTCAGAATTCCATGAATACTTGGTTTTACCTCTTATTTGCTGGCCTACATGATTTGACATTACATTAAAATCTACTGTTCCTCAGAGTTACATCTCAGTCGCCACTCTGAGGTTGATCTGTCTTTTTCCAGAAGGATTTCCAAGATCCCCATTCCCCATACTTATTCAATCCTTTCATTTGCTTTGGCCTTTATAGGTTTTTCCGTTAAATGATCTTTCTTATGTACATGTGAGCACATCCTGAAAACTGGACAGAAGAGCCACACCAAGTCTAAATGCAAATATCAGGTCAAGCTTTAGAATGTCATCTTGTTTTCCCTTTAACAATAAAAGCGCTTTCCAAAGAAGATATTAACTTATAGGCGCGTATAGGGACAGAATTAAACAATGGAGTCAAAAAGATACAAAAGATATGAAAACATCATCTAGTTCCCAAACACTATCAATAACTAGTCTTAAGATTTTGATGGCTACTTTGGGAGTAAGTCTTAATAATATATATTCAATGCTTGTCACATTCCAGGCACCACGCTACAACTATCTATAAACACGACGTACACGGTCCATGCTCTTGAGGAACCTAGATTCAGGGAGGGACAGTGTCAGGCAACTATGACTTAGTGATTTACAGCCTTGATGACATGGTACTGTAGGAGCAGTGGTCTCCTGAGGTTTGGAGAGATATCACAGTGCTAAGGTAGTAGTATTTAAGCTGAAATCTGAAAAATGTGTAAGGGTGAAACAGTTATAGATCTGGAGGGAGGGTGGAGGTGGGGAGATGATGATGAATGTTTAGAGTACATGCTGTGGTAGTGGTGGGAGCGAAGAGGAAGGTATACAACTGAGGGAATATGAGAGCAGTGTGGTTGGTGCATGTGTGCAGAGCAGTGCAGCAGCCAGGAGAGAAGAAGCTGGAGGAGAAAACAGCCTCCCACATTCCTTATAAAAAGGGGAATAGAGCAACTTAATGGTAAATCACTTCTACAGTGTATGAGTCCGATAATGTTATCGATGTGATCAAAACGGTGAATGGGGATAGACCTTGCTGCTACAACAAGAGTTCAAGGACCCAGGGAACAGAAAGTTCACTTCCTTCTCAAGTCCTAGGACTATGTGGTTTCAAGTCAGCATGCAGAGGTGATAAAGGAAAGCTGGCTCAGTGTCTTGCAGACTGATGGAAGCTGAACCAGCTTAAATGCATGGATTCTAGGGTTACCCACTCCCCAACTGAGGGGGGAAAGAGAGTCCTGAGCCAGTGGTTTTTATTGGTCAGGCCTGAAGGTAGCGCACACGGTTTCATTTCTGTTCCATTAGTCAGATCCAATCTCACGGTTATACCAAATTATAGAGGAATCTGAAAACTGGAGCCTGCCATGTGACCAAGAAAAAAGATGGATTTCAGGGACACTAGCAAGCCCTTGCCTCAGCCAGGACAGGAAAGCCCTGTTCAGCTCCAGGCAGAACCCTCTGTCTTTCTCATGTCCCTTGTCCCTGTTCCATTTCTAAGTCCATCACATTGGTGCACTGAGGCCCTCTTGGGTTATTTCTGCCAACCCTAGTCTTCCACAATGAATTTTATACTTTGGTCAGCACCAAGCTGTTTGTTTGCCCTGCTGGCCCTGCTTTGAGGAAGCAGTCCAGCCTTGCTGGTCAGCTGGAGTAACTAGACATTCTGGTTGGTGAATCAGCAGGTGGCACTCTCTGTCAGCAAGACACCCATTCTAAAGCCACACACACACACATGTAGTGAACGCCTGGATTCAGTCACGCTCAGAGGAACCCAACAACACTGGCTCTCGTGACCTACTTCCTCAAGACTCAACTTTCAAAAGAGCGACTACACCCAGGCTGACCAGTGGGTTGTTAAAAACAGGGATGTCAACATGCTCTGAACTGACTGCCAACAAAAGCATTCCCTTTGTGTCACGGCTTTCTTCATGATGTACTCGGGAAGGACAAAGAAGTTTGACCTGTCTGGGTTGGACAGCAGCAAGCCACTGTCCTCAGGGTTTCTCTCCAGGAGGTGGAGAAAGAGGCCTGGGTGTTTTAAATGAGAGTTGAGGTGACTGCTCTCAGAACCACTAATTAGTCCTATTGCTCTGAGGAAACAGCTCCCCTTCAAAGGCCTCATTGTTGGGCTGCTTCTGTCTTTGGCTTTGTGTCACCTGCTGAGGCGTCCTTTCACTCGGCGTCGTCTTCCACGTTGGTTTCCACAACACTGTGGAGGTGCTGATGAAAGAGGCCAAAGGCGGATGGAGAGATGGGTCTCCTCAACGCTCCACGCTGATGCTGACAGAGATAAGCAGGGACAGGGAATGTGTTGATGAGGAAGTTGGCTGTGTATGCCTGTAAGTCTAGTTCTTTCTGTTTGTTATGTCCAAAGCCAGACGTTTAAAGGTCATATGTCTCTGGTCATGACTCATAAAGACCTCTGCAGTCATGACAAGCAAATAGTTTCATAGGTAACACTTCTAAGACAATCTGAATGTTAAGGCTCTACATTTGCCTTCGTGTACTATACAAGCTCCTAGAAATCCAAGCAAGGAATGGATGTTCCCTGATGTTGATTTGTGGTAAGCATTGTAATCATGAGAGATTAGTATTTTTCTATCACGTAAAAGCATCACCATTGATATCTGATTCTTAGCCAAATTTCAAATTAAGCCATCTATGTGAATACAACAGTGCTTTCATTCTCTATGCCCATCGTTTATTTTGTTAGTCTTTTAAAAAATACATTTTCCTAAAACTTCTCTTCCAAGAGAGGTAAGGTTGGTGGCCATCACTATTTTCCTGATCTCTAAGACTTTCACCCCTATATTTGGCTCTGTGTTTCTTATTTAATAAGACCATTTAGAAATTCGTCTATAAACCCCCCTTTTATTTACCTCAATTGGATGCATGATTTTTAAGTACATTATATTTGTAATATAGATGTGGTTGGGTTCTTGGGACACTCAGGCAAAGCCACATAATGTGGAGTTTAACAAATCCCAAATCTCAGTGGCTTGTCAACAAAGGTGTGTTTCTCTCTTGTGCTTCATGTACAGTGTGGGCAGGACAGGGTCTTTGTTCCTGTTGAGTCCGCCAAGGACCCGATCCAGGGCTCCATCCTAGTGCGAGTGCTGTGATCGTCCAGTTTGAGAAGCAGAGGAACACAACCTGGCTTGGAAATTTCTATCTAAAATGTGTGTTGTTTTTGTTCCTTGTTAGGTTGGCCAAAGGAAAAGGTAGGACCACTGCCAGCTGCAAACCAATAAAAATGGTTAAATGGACAAGTACCTCCTTCGTTCAGACATTTCACAATAAAGATTCCCACACATCTCAGAGAGGAAGAAAGGGTAGGTAATGATTTTATAGATACATAATATACAGTTTGTACATAATAAACCCCAACTTTTATAGGTTAAAAAAATGTTAAGATCCAATAACTTCCGTTTAGTTCAAATTATAATGATTGCTACTTCCTTTTTTTTTTTTTTGAAGTTCTGTACACTTTTGGACATCACATACTTGGTGTTCTGTAGCCACAGATTCTATACCTTCAGGTTCTACCAACTGTGGATTGAAACTTCTTGCCAAAGCAGTTGCAGCTGTACCGAACATGTCCAGATTTTCTCTTGTCATCAGGCCCTGAACACTCAGTAGAATGCTCATTTACAGTTTCTACACAGTGTCAGGTATTATTACATTTAGAGATGATTAACACACAGTGCATAGACTATGTGCAAATATTCAGTCACTTCATGTGAGGGACTGAACGCTGGCAGATTTTGCTTGATTAGTGGTGGGGAGGCCTGGATCCAGTCTTCCGAGGATACCAACAGTTGACTGTATTTATAATGGTGAAATTAACAAGCACCAATTTGTGACCTAATCCTGGTGCTTAGAGTCATGGTAACAAAACAGCATTTCTCTAGCTCCGTCAACATCACAGTAGTTGAGAGGACTCTAAACCCCGTTCCGAGCCTCTTGTAAGGAACTCCAGGCATCATCCGTGGTATTTCTGTGTGCTGATAAATGTGGTCAGCCAGGTGCCATCAGGCTTCTGACCTTGCTCTGCCTCCCCAAAGCCCTGGCTCTCACTAAGCCCTTGAAGCTGGAGCTTTCTTCTCCCAGAAGGATGCCGGCCCCTGGGGAACAGGCCAGGCACCAGAGCTGTTTCTACTCCCTTAGAGAGCCAGTACCTCGAGTCCCACCAAAGTGTAAAGAATTCTTTAAGATTTTTACTGACTTGTCCTAGCTCTTTTTTGTTTATACCCAAGCTTGCATCCTCCATCGCAAGCCAACCTGCCATCAGGGGCTTCCACTTCAGAGCTGTGGACCTCAGCTCCCTTACTTCAGACAGCTGTGCTGTCAGACCCCTGAGGCCCACCTGCCTTGTTTTCCAGACTTGATAAGACTTCTCTCAAGGTCATTGCAAGTGAACCCACACTTACTGCAGTACTTTGGAGGGGTGCGGAATGGTTTCTCTATCACACGGCAGAGGATGTGACTGGTTGGTTTGGTGGATTGGCGCACATCAGTGCTTCCGGTGTTACGTAAAGCGCACTGTGCATTTCAGGTGCTCTGCCACCTACACAACTTGGAGACTAACTTGTAAATGAAAACAAACAGTAAACCCAGGCCCAGCCTACATTATAGCCCCAGGTCCATCTCCCTTTTAGTGATCTTGGGAAAGTCTCGTATTCCTTCTAGGACCTAGAAACTAGGTCTTTTACCACTTGAAAAATGAAGGCAACAGAGAAGACTGGGTTCTGAGGACTTTTTCAACTATGATGTTTGTGATTTGTGGAAAAGATTTATTATTTGTGATTATTGTCAACAGGTGGCAGCAAAGCCCCAGCTTTCAGTGTGTGGAGAGCAACCCCAGGCCACAGCAGCAACATTTCAGATTCATCTCAGTTAACTGTATTCATTCTAAACCTAAAGAGGAAAACCCCACAGTTAAAGGCTTTCTGATGGAGGGAGGATTCAGGCCAGCTCTACTGTGAAGTGAATTGGAAGGCAGGCTTTGAAGATGAAGAGTCAGTTTCTTTACAGTTTAAAAATGAAAACACCATTTAGCAAACAGTTGGATTTAGTACTTTCCTTCCGGTCATTTTGTCCTGTTAAGAGTGAGTAGGACACTGGAATTGCCATATAAGGTGATGTCCAGAGTCTGTATTTGATGCCTTTGCTGTTTTAGCTGAGATATTGAAATGGACTACACACAAACACTAAGAGTCTCTTTTTCATGTAAGTGTAGTATTAATTACAGTAAGTGAGGTGTATGAAAGTTCATGTACATAGCAACATTACATTATTTCAGCTTATGCTTTACCGTAGCTGGGGAAAACGACTCTCAAAGCCTTTTGAAAAATGTAAATTCTAACTTGTTTATTAAAATGTTCCTGATCTCAACAATTTAAAATGAATAGCTGCTTTGATAACTTTGAAATTATTACTGTTCATGTTTTGCTGCAATCAGTGAGAACGTTAATTTAAACACTCCCTCAGGAGCTGGAGAGATGGCTCAGTGGTATGAAATGCTACGAAAAAATTCTCTGAAACATAGTGACTACGTTCAATAAAAGTCTGTCAAAGGAATTAAGATAATGCCACTCTGAAAATTAGAGACGAATTAAATAAAAATAAAACACCTTGAATTCCAATTGTATATTTAACTGCTTCTTGGCTTCCCTGCTTAACCTGACTTAGTTAAGACAAAAATAAACCTCATCTTATCATATGAGTGTAGTGGCTAAAATAATCAAGACCCTTGATCTAGAAATGGTGTATTATTTATTAACAGTGCTTGAATCTTCACTAAATTCTTCATATAAAAGTACGTTAGGTTAAACCAGCCATTATCAAATGGATCACCAAGATTAAAGAGCAACCAAGAGGCAAAGGGGAAAAAAGTATAAAAGATACAACTGTGCTGGCTGATTAGAAATGTATGATTAGTATAAATGTCCGAAAAATGATCCCAAAGCCTTTTTCTCAGCTAGGTCACAAATCCTTATTTTATAGCTGAAGAAACTGGATGGTAAAATGACCAGCACCAAGTCACAGATGCTGCATCCTGTGTTTGGGATTTTATAGCTGCTAGTGTGACCCTCAGCCTGGGCTGGGTCTCTGCTACTTTTAAACAAGACAGAACCCACTGTCTAAAGTCACCTTGTCCAATAAGGTACCTCCTAGCCCTTTATGACTGTTGGAATGTAAATTAATACAAATAAATGTTTGTTCCACTGTAGTAGACATATTTTACAGCTGGTACCCACCCCCCCAGACGTACTTCCATATGTCACTACAAAAAGCCCCACTGGCTGATGCTGGTGGAGGATGTGGAATACTACGGCTGCCTTCCTACTCAGGAGTCTTTTCTGTACTTAAGCTTGGACATCTACAACTAGAAAGAATCTAAAAGGCACATTGGAAGGATATGATAATCACTGCTCTTCCCAACCAGTGATTTCTCTTGTATATCAAAGCTGATGATGCTGGGTTTTGTTGAATGGCTAGTGAGTATCATAAGTCAGACATCACGTTGCTTTTGAAAGGCAATGCCTCCGTGGAATCCTAGTCACTATGGTAAGTGGTGGCAATTTTTCCTCCTCTCTAGAAGGAGCTCACTCTTGTCATTGGACCTAAAAGCTACACTCACTCAATCTCTACTGGGTAGTTGTGCCATCGAGTAGAAAATGGGCCACAGCACAATAGGCCACCCTCTGACCCGTTTTGTCCCCGAGTGTCTGAACTGCTGCATTTAAGGAGTCCAGCCACAGACGCTGTGATCAGAGTAGGTTCTGGGATATCTGCTCCTTGATCTGTGAGTGAATCTTGTGAACGTGACTGCCTCTTCTACTTTACAACATCTGCTGTGAGTCAGCCAATTGAAAGGAGCTATGTGTTCTCCTGGAACTGAAGAAATTTGTTCAACTAAGGGCTGTATTTTACCTTCAGTGAAAACACTTAATTTTACTCTCAGTGAAAATACATTATTTTTAAAAAGTCCTTATCTAATATGCTTCAGAAATATTGGGTATTTCTTTTTCCAATATTAGCATATATTGAAATATGCTTAGGGATAGGACCCAGGTAAATTCAAGGAATTCTTTTGTATGTCTTTTACACAGCTATAGTTTGGATCTTAAAAGTCTCCTAAAGGCTCACGTATTGAAGGTGGGGTCTTTAGAAGTGTTTATATCAGAAGAGCTTTATCCTCACCAACTGATTTCTCTGACATGTTCATAACTTAAAGGTCTATGGGCAGGTGGTGGGAGCCAGCTGTAGGCCGCAGGGCCTAGCTACAAGTAAGTCCCTGGGGACATGCCCTGAAAGAGTGTATTCCCAACCTCTTCCTCACTCTTGATGTCTCTTTCCCGGCTTCCATGAGTCAGCAGCTTTGCTTTACTTCCCATCAGGATGTTCTTTCTTGCTACAGGCCCTAGCTAGAAGTCATGTGACAATGGGCCGAAACTTCTGGAACCATAAACATAAATCTTTCCCACTCTTAAGTTGTGACCGTAGGCATTTTGTCACAGCAAGGGCAAGCTAGCAGAGGTTATTTATTGTAACATTTTAAACAATTTTGTGCGTGATATAAAGTCTGTGTACACTGAGCCTTCATGTTGGAACTCAACACATTTCATAAATTGAGGCATTTGAGGTTTTTGGATTAGGGATGCTTGACTTGTAAGAAATAAAAAGGATCCTAACAATTCTAAGTGGCTACAACTTAGTATCCAGAGGACCCAACTGAGTATCTCTAGAGTTGGGTCTCTTGACTCTTGAGAGGCAAGGTGTTTAAAAATTGTCTAGTAATTCTCCTACACGGTGGACTCGGTTAAATGTTTTAGTTTCACCATTCATCAGAGATTCTGAGTCACTCCAACAAGCAATGAGAAAGTGGAAAAGAATTCTCTTTCCGTGAAGTTAGGCTCTATCACCCCGGTGGGTCACCGAGGAGAGCATCCATGACTGGAAGGCACTGTTCCTGGAAGTTGCAAACTTGCTCCTGCTGTGAGCCAGTAAACGTCTGGGCACACGTCACTGGCACCCCAGGGCCAAAGAGCACTTTAAAAGCAAAGACTCAAGAAACGTGATTTTTAAAGTCCTCTATCTAACTATGCTACTAGATCACTTTAGAGTTTAAAAATTGGTAAATCATTGGCAATTATATAAAATTTCTAGCTATGAATCTGATCTTTTCTTAGGAATTAGCAAATTGAAAGTGAGTACAGTAATGAGCAGAGGTAGGGCTCTTAGTAGATTCAAAACATTCAACTTTGGGGTTGGGGTTATTTTTAAGAACTTTGGTATTATCATGGGTATGCATGACCTGTGTGGGCGTGTACATGCCACCACTCTCGTGGGGAGGTCAGAGGACAAATGTGTGGAGTCCATTTCATCCTTCCACTGTTACATGGGTTGGGGCTTGAAGTCAGGTTTTCTCCACCGACCGAGTCATCTCACCTGCTTGTGGTTGGGTTTCCTGATGGTCAGGCCAGGGCACCACAGGGCCCTGCCCATCAGTCCTTTCTAGCTCATTCAGGAACTAAAGGGTTAGATGAGTGCACTACACATCTTTTAGGCCTCAGATATAACTCTTTTTATGTACTAAAGTTTATATTAAGTAAGTATATATAAGTATATATAACAAAAAATTACAGTGAGACCGCCAGAGCTTGCATGCTTAAAGACATTTTTAATCCCTACAATTGGAAGATGAATTTCTTATCTCTTATTCCTACTTCATTTAATTTTTAAAATTTAACTTTTGTGTTTGAATAGTTTTAGACTTATAGAAAAGTTGCAGAGATGGTACTGGGAATTCCCATATACTTTGCACCTGCTTTTCTGTTATTGACACTTTATATCCCTGTGGCACATTTGTCTGTAAATGAGCCAGTGCTGATGTACCCATGTCAAGGCCCACGCCTTGTTCACATTCCCTTAGTTTATACCTAACAGTTTTTTTTTCTTGCTCCGGGACAGAGGAACAGAGCCTACCCAGTATCCTACCCAGACATGACATTTGACTGTCATATCTCCTTAGGAGCTTCTCAGACTCGATGTTTTTGATGGCCTTGACAGTTTTGTGGAGTCCTGGCAAAGCATATTACAGAAAACCTCCACTGGGATTTGTTGGACAATTTTCTCATGATAAGGCATTAGTTATGGTTTGGAGGACAGTGACTACAGAGATGAAATGCCTGTCTCATCACATCACCTGCTGTTGTTAGATTTCTGTGCTTGACTTTAGTCTCCTGGCCAGGGTAGTGTTGTCAAATGTCTCTGATGGCGAGTTACCTTTTGTCTACCCTCTCCTTTCTAAAGTCTTTAGAACAAAACTGCTTTGCATAGCCCACACTTAAGACGTGGTTAATCTTGCCAAGGTGGTTACTTACCAGGGACTATTCTCCTAGAGCAAACTGACCCTCCTTTCCCAGCAGATAACAATTGCTGATTGCTCCACAGCTGGGCACGGGATTGTTTGCCCAACTCTCCTGTCCGTGAGTAGTCTTGGTCTGGCTTGGACTTGCTTTGGTTTTATGCACGCTGTCACAACCACTGTGAACTCATGTGTGCGGCTGCCCTGATGTGTCCAGATGTCTCCCTGTTGTTATCCATTGCCTCTGGCTCTTACACTCTTCCGCAATGAACATTCAGCTGTGTGTGTGCGCGTGTGTGCACGCACGTGAGTGCGTGTCCAGTATGTATTCGTATGTATGTTCCCTTTAGGGATGAGGATTCTGCAGTCTCTTGTTCTCTATACCTTGGCCATGTGTAGTTCTCTGTGTTACTCACCATCTACTGCAAACAGAAGTTTCTCAGATGGGGACTGAGAGAAGCACTCATCTCTGTGAGTAGACCACATATCTAAATACAGTCAGTTCCCAGGCAGCCAGGGCTAGTAGGGAGACCTCTCACAAAATCAACAGACAAACAAACAAACAAACAAACAAACAAACAAACAAACAAAATAATATTGGGGCATCACAAAGGTCATTTCGAAGTGTTTTTAAAAAAGAACACATTTGGGTGGAAAGGGGGACAGATTTGGGAAGAGTTGGGGCCTGGAAATATGATCACAAAACACCAAAAACTCCAAATTTTTAAAGAACCAATTTTTTAAAATGTAAAGTAAAAATGTGGAAAGACTTATGTCATTTCCAAGTCACAAGAAACTAATTTCAGGTTTAAATACTCTCAGTGTTTAGCCATAGCTTTCGGGTTATTAGATAAATTTGGTGGTAGTCTTTTAAGTTCTGAATGACTAGAAATAAAAATATTGGGAAGAAAAGAGAAGTGTTTGAAGGAAGGGAAGAGAAAGATTTTCCCTTTCTGACCCCACCCCCACTCTTCTCCTGAGAAAAATTATAAGGTACACTTTCACTCCAGCAGGGCTGGAAACAGAGGCTGGTGTGGGTCCACGCTTGTTATACCGGCACTGGGGAAGCTGAGGCAGGAGGATGTCAGGTTCAGGGCTGGCTTTGGCCATTTGACCATGGTGAGGCCTTATCTCATAAGAAAGGGGCAACATAACATGATTCTCCCATCTCCGTCCACCCCAAGTCCACTAAGAGTGATGTGTTATTTTAGGAGACCGGCCTCTTTTTTAACTGTGTTAGTGGCATGGGAGACAGGAGTTTTCCCAGGTTACTCACATGAGTTTAGCACTCACACTCAACAGTTTTTTGCTGTAACACCTGTGACATTTTGTTGTTGTTTTGTTGTTGTTGTTGTTGGAACAACAAACTCCTAAATCAAGAATGCTCATGCCCAAACAGAACATTTTCAGCCTTTACTTTATAACAGTGGATAGGGACAATGGGTTTTTTGTTTGTTTGTTTGGTTTTTCAGTTTTTGTTTTGGTAATAAATGTTCCAATGATCCAGAGAGATCTACAGCATAAGTTGACTGAGCTGGAGTATGGCTCAGTCCTAGATTATTTGCCTAGCACTTGTGATCCTGGGCCCTGGGAGGATAGGAAGTCCTGGCCTGCTCTATCTACAGTAGAATGTGTTCTGTTACTGAGTGCTGATTTCTTCAGGTACTATTGTTTTATTAAATATATTCTAATAGAACATTGCATAAAGAAATTGAATGAAGAAAGGTATTTAAAATTTGGCTTGGTCTGTCCACTTACTACTTATTTGAACGAATGTTTATTGAGCACCAGTTATATGCTGGGTGTCCAAGGTGTGTGGGGTATGGGCGAGGCGGAAGCGAACGATCTGTCCTTAAAAGTGGCAATGCAGGAGAGACTTCTGCAAGCAGCAGAGGCGGACAAAGGCCTCTTCTGCCTCTGTTCCATAGAATGTGAAAGCAAAAGCGATATCTCAATAAAGAAAGGTAAGGTCATGCCCTATTCAGTAGATATCTATTAGTTTATTTAATTTTAATTTGGAACAACAGTAAAAGCTCAGAGCTGATTTTGAAAACAAATGTGAATTGATGGTTTAATGATATGGCACACTGGCAACCATCTGAGAGAGTACTTATAATTTCTGGGTTTTTTTTGTTTTTTTTTTTTCTTTTTGTTTTTTTTTTTTTTTTTTTTTTTGTTTTTTTTTTTTTTTTTGAGACAGGGTTTCTCTGTGTAGCTTTTCGCCTTTTCCTGGAACTCACTTGGTAGCCCAGGCTGGCCTCGAACTCACAGAGATCCGCCTGCCTCTGCCTCCCGAGTGCTGAGATTAAAGGTGTGCGCCGCCGCCACCGCCAGGCAATTTCTGGTTTCTTTTCTTCAAGATGATGAGAAAAATAATTATCCATTTGGTCATGCCAAGAATGAAGATGCTAAATTTAGCATCCCAATATTCTCAGGTGTGTGCAGTGCATGAGCATGTCCCGCCCCCCCCCACACACACACAATTGAGTAAGTTTGGTACCTAAATCAGATTTCTCAAGATACTCTCATCTATAAATGGCACAAAAAGTATCCTTGGGAACAACCATTCATTTAATAAACATGACTTAATTTCATTGTGAATTAGTCACAATTAAGTCAAATTGGAAGTACTACATCAGGAATTTCTAAAAGAGAAAAATAAATAACTCTTATGCTGGGGACATAACTCAGGTACAGTGCTTACCAAGACATGTAATGCCCAGGGTCCAATCTTCAGCACTGAAAAAGTTACTTCCAGTTTTACAGGTCTTTTAATAATAAGAAATTATTTTGTGAATATAGTTTCATTGCACATATAATTTTACCTTATTTTTTTATTTGATGTTTCCTAACTATTTTTCCATAATCACCTATCATACCTACTTCCACAGGTGCCTAATTTTACATGGCATTGATATTTTCTTATTCAGCTGGCCTTTATTGTGGAAAATTTAGACTTTTTCCAGTTTTAGATAGTATAAAGCCACTGACAGCACATCTTTTTATTTCAAGATGTTTCTAATAATATATTTTTCTGCTTTTGAATTATTCCCTTAAGATATATTTTAAAAATAGTACTATATAGTTTGGTATTTGATATGCGTTGCCAAGTTGTTCTCCAAAAGAAATGCTTCCAAGCTGATGAAGTCTAGATGATGAGTGGGTGAAGCCCTGCCAGCTCTGCAACAGAGGAAGGCCACAAAGAGGATAGCAACAGAAGTTATTCCTTATTTTTCTGGTAACTCTTGCCATTATTTGGAAATCTCTCAATACTAACACAGGGCACACACATCAATCCATAGATGATGATGCTGAGGCCAGGGCTGTGTGTGCGGAGCAGAAACTCACCATAGGCTGCTGAGCCTCCACTGAGACTAGATCCAATGCCTTCCTCCCTTCCTCCCTATCCTTCTCTCTCTCCCTTTCTTCTTCATCTCCTCCTCTTCTTCCTCCCCTCCCTTCCACCCTCCTCCTCGTCTTCCTCCTCGTCTTCCTCCTCCTCCTCCTTCTCCTCCATCCTTTTAGACTCTGACCTGTTAGAACAGAAATAGGCCCAACAGTGGTGGAAACGGAGCATTGAGCTTCAAAGTAATACCACATCAAAGGGCTTTGACTTCCTGAGAGCCACATGTAGGTTTTTGGTTCTTATATAGATAGAGGGGATGCTGCTTTCCTGCATCCCTGGCAGCTTTCTCTACTAAGAAGGATAATCAATTCTCTATGGGGGAGATCCCACTATGGGTTGCCTCTCCCTCAGCAAGTATATGAACATTCCCAGGTGTCAATCATAAAGACAACCAAATTAGCACAAAAGGAAAACTATCTTCAGAATATACTGTGAGAAAAACAGGCTACTGAGTAAAGTATATATACTGTCAGCTCAGATTGTCTGAGATATTTCATTGCCACTGAGATATAAAAAGATTCTGTTTTCAGATATAGCTTCTCAAAAAAAAAAAAGGAGAAAGAAAGAAATAACACTCCATGTGAGTTTTCTGGTCCTGAACTCTGAACTTTAACAATTTTGTGAAATAAAGGACAAAGAGGGGTTATCAATAATAACTCATCAATGCAAGTGTGTTCTGTACCCTTCATGTGCCTCAAACCCTTCAAATGGTACCATTGTCTTCTTAGATGGAGTTGGCCGGGCAACCTCTGGGGAATCTTTTAGCCTTCCTCAAAAATCATTTACAACGAACAAACTTCTTTCTCTCCATAGACAGTACGAGCTATATTCGCGGTTATCTACCTGTGATAAGCACAGCAGTCTCATTTTACCTGACTTGAAAGGGTCATCTGCACTGCCAAGCCTAATTAACTTGTCTCACTCTCACACAAGAAAGGAAGGTTACAGAAAGGCCACATCGCTTTCTGTCTTGGCTTCTCAGGTACAATGGCCCCATCAAAGGCCATCGAAGCATTAGGACAATAAAGCAGACCCTGAAGTTGTAGGACGCCGGCATAGAGCTGCACATGGCAGCTTCTGGCTTCATACTAGAAGGTTCAGAAACCAAGAAAGGATTTATATGTACCAGCACACCTCCCCACCCCCTGAGACTAGGATGCCTCAGGCTGCTTCTCAATTTTCTTTAACAGAGCTATAAAAATTGTAGTGTATTTTAAATGTTCATGGCTAACAAAGTAATGCTTTTACTATAAAAGCAATGCAATGCAATTGAGATTTTCATAAAAAATTACAAGATTCATAAAAAAATATTTGGTTTCCACTTCAGGCAGTGTACTATACTGGCAAAGAAGCTTGGCTTTAAATGATGGCTATCTTTTGTCAATCACATCTGTTTTTTTTAGACTTCTTTTGAGGAAAACAAGCAATTTCCAGTTTGGAAACAGGTGACTAGGAACTTTGAGTAAATTGCCAGTAGCTCCCTAATGCTGAGCTCCCCAGAACAGGTCCTCTGCAGGCACTTTTCAGGCTAGTCAGAGATTTACTCATTTGCTCCAAAAACCAAGACCAATGTCAGTTCACAGGACCCTCAATATCTGTTTGTACATTTGATTACAGAAGAAAGTGACCCAGAAGTTCATTCGTTTATTGCCTTGGTTATCATTGAACTGGATTCAAAGGAGTTTAGATACATAGCTACATATGTGTACCACTGTGGTTCTTACTTCCTCTAGTGACTCATTTTGATGTTTATAAATCTGAATATTTGAAGAAAAGTCAAATGAAACTTGGATTATTTGATTAGAATAAAAGAGAAGTTTTCAGTTTCCAGATGCCCTACTGGGTGAAGGTCATTTTCTCAAAATTCTGTTTCCAAAAAAAAAAAAAAGCACATGTGCACATGCACACACACACACACACACACACACACACACACACACACACGCACGCACGCATGCACGCACGCACGCACACAACTACACACATTCTTCCACATATACTAACCCACATTAGTATTTGAGTCTAGATTAGACACTATATGGCATTTATGTTTGTATAAAATTTGTCAAAACATAACCACATTCTTAGATTTAAATTTGGCAAATCTAGCAAAAATGCAAAGTGATCAAGGTCATCACGTGTCTACAGTCTCTATGCTTCCACTAAGAACAGAAAGAACACGAGGTTTAAATGAGGTTAGATGAGGAATATATTCCCTTACAAGCACTGCCAAGATTATCTGTGTTGATCTTTGAGGTGTATAGACTTTGGGTCTGGTTAATTTTGGTGTGTGTTTTTTTAAATTTACTTGTCAGGTTTTTTTTTTTTAATAGTGAAGTTTATAAAATTAAAAAAAGGAAAGAAAGAAAATAAGTGGATCGGCCAAGTGGCTAAGGTGCTATGATGCAAGTCTGGAAACCTGAATTTGATCCCTGGAACCCATATAAAGGTGGAAGGAGAGAAACAACTCCATGAAGTCTCCACACTATGTGGTGGTCTATGCACTCATGCATTGCACACACACACACACACACACACACACACACACACACAGAAATAATAATAACTATTAAAAAAAGAAAATCTGTGGAGTTCATCTCAGATGAGGTGAAGATTTTAAAAGGAAAACAATAGTAAGTGTGGAATATTCCTTTACACTGTGTTGCTGTGATTGGTTTAATAAAGAAGCTGATTGGCCAATAGCTGGACAGGATAAGGTTAGGCAGGAGAACCAGACTAAGGACACTGGGAAGAAGAAGGGTAGAATCAGAGGAGTTGCCAACCAGACATAGAGAGGAAACAGGAGATGCAGGATGAAAGAGAGGTAATGCCATGTGGCAGAATGTAGATCAATGTAAATGAGTTAATTTAAGTTGTAAGAGTTAGCCAGTAACAAGCCTAGGCTATTGGCCAAGCATTTATAATTAATATTAAGCCTCTTTGTGGTTATTGGGGAGCAGGCTGATTGGACAGAGAAGTACATCTATAAGTAAGTGATTAGCTTCCTTTGTACAAAAGTGAAATACATGGTGGAAATTCAAGATCACCCAGAACTTTAAAAAGTATAAACTGAGGTGAGAGAAAGACACCCATGGGGCAGCCTGGTTCCTCATGGTCCAGACTGCCTGAAGCATCCATATGCCCACCTGGTACCATGGTCTATGTTGACATCCATGACCCATGTTGCCACCGAGGCCACAGGGATGCCCAGAGTATGGGCGATGACCTGCAGCCATTTTGGTGCCCAAGGGCCTCCACTGGGGCCAAGTTGATCTGAGTGGTCTGTGCTGCCACCAGGTGAAATGATGACATTCAGGCCTGGACTGCTTCCAGAGGCCATGTCTGGGTCCATGCCTCTGCAGCAGCCAGGGAGGGTCTGTGCTGATGTGCATGGCTTCAGTAACCATGAAGGCTGTGTGGATGACCCAAGACTGGTCAAACACCTGAGGCCATGTTGGTCTCTGAGGGCCATGCTTTCACTAGGGCCATACTAATCTGGATGCCCTGCACTGCCGCCCAGGACCATGGTGACATTTGAGCCTGGGCTGTGGTGAGGGGCCATGTCTAGGTCCATGGCCTTACCACAGCCAGGGTCTGAGTTGATATCTATGACTCCTGATATCACTGAAGGCCACGCAAATCCATGGAGCTTGGGCCATCACCTGAGGCCAGGTGGGGATCTGAGGGTCATGATACAGCAAGGGTCATACAGATCTGAGTGGCCTTCACTGCCACAAGGTGCCATGGTGACATCCAGGCCTGGGCTGCAGCTGAGGGCCATGTCTGGGTCTGTGGCTCTACCTCAGCCAAGGTCTATGTTGATGTTTGTGGCTCCTAATACCATTGAAGGCAATGCCAATGCCAATACCAAGGATCTGGGCCACCATCTGGGGCCATGTTGGTGCCCGAGGACCACTCTGCTGCAGGAGCCATGCTGATCTGGGGGGCCTGCACTGCCACCTAGGGCTATGGTGACATCTAAGCCCAGGCTGCTACCTGGGACCATGTCTGGGTTCATGAACCTACCACAGTTGTGGTCTGTGATGTCTGTGACCTGTATGCCACCAAAGGCCACATGGATGCCTGGGGTCTAGGCTGCATCCTGTGGCCATGTTGGTGTCCGAGGGCCATGCTGCCACTGGGGCCATGGTGTTGTCTGGGCCAGGGTTGCCACAAAGGGCCATGTCTGGGTTTGTGGCCCTACCACAACTGAGAAGTCCAGGCAAATATCATGGCAGACTCCAAATAACTCAGTTAAGAATTAGGCTTCAGTTCTTGCTTCTTGAAACTGAGCAGGCTGTTTAAGAAGAAATCACAAACAAAGGACAATCAGTCTTCAATGCCCCTGACAGCAGCTCAAAGTAATAACCAAAATAAAGACAAAGCTTGGGACTTGTCCAGGCCTGCCCTAAAATGAAAAATCTATAGCCTTAGCCAACCCCTGCTAGCCCTAGTCACTTAGGAATGTAGTAACATAATTGCCACTTGCTTAAGCCAATCTTAGACAAAATGACCTGTTTTAGGAATTCCTTCAGCTGTGCTTAAAAGCAGTCTGTGAGCTTCTTTTGGGGTCACCATTTTGCCTTTATATTGGATGTTTGTCTCCAGCATGCTGGTACCTTTTACTCTCAAGATAATAAAGCTCTTGTTGATTGCATACGTGGATGGTGGTCTTTTGTGGGACTTCTCCAGGACCCTAACAGCAGCCAGAGTCTGTGGCTTTTGATACCATTGAAGGCCATATAGATTCCGCGGTCTGGGCCGCAACCTGGGGCTATGCTGGTGTCTGAGGGCCACACTGCCACAGGGGCTTTGTGGATCCAAGTGGCCTATGCAGTCACATGAGGCTGGGTCCAAATGCTGCTATGGGCCATATCTGAGTCTGTGACTCAACATTAGCCAGGAGCTGGGCTGATGTCCATGGCTTGTGTTACCACAAGGGGGTCATAGGAATCATGCATGATGAAATCCAAGGGCCATGTGGAGCTAGCTCTGTCCCTCACTGTCCCCAGGAGAGCTAGCCCTGCCCCTCGATGGACACTGTAGCATGAGATTTGGCACTACCCTCCATGGGAAAGCTGACCCTAGGACTCAAGAGACCTGGCCCCACACATCACCACAGGCCTGGGATAGTTGGCCCGGATGGCATGGGCCTAGGAGAGCTGGCTCTTTCCCTTACCCGAGGGGGTGGTTCCAATGGCTCAGCCAAGCTACCACCCAGACCTACATCCTGGGCCTTGGGTTGGCCCACCCCAACAGCTGCCTCATTTGTGACCTGCTGGAGTGCGCAAAGGGACTGGTTCTGAGGAACAGTAACAGCAGGATCTCCATGACTCGGGGCAACAACAGGATATCTAGAGGAGTTTCGATGGGGGTCCAGTGATGATGGTGTGCCAGAAACCTGAGGCCTTGAACCAGACCAATGACTCGTTGCCATGAACCTTTTGTGGGTGGTCCTGATTGGACAGAAGGGGTACACTGCGTGGCACACTGCAGGCAGCTTCCAATGCCATGAGGATGAATGCAGAGGTGTTGGAAAGATGAAGGATGGAGGTGAGTTTCTGTTTGTCTCTTTGTTTTGTTTTGTTTTAATTAACTTTGAGGGGGGCATACAGCATGGGTGAGGAGGGGGACATGAAGAAACTGGAAAGTGAGTGGGTTTACAGTGCATGATGTGAAAATTCCAAAGAATCACTAAAGAATTATGTTTTTAAAAAAGTATTAGAAGCTACAGTTCAAAATAAAATGACCTAATTGAAACATCACTGGAATGTGGACACCTATGTATGGGTTTTGGTGGGGTTTGGGGGCCTGTTTCTGCCTCATGATCCCAATTTAACTGTGAAGACCCAGTCATAATTGAATTTTAAGTTTTTTAAGAGCAGCTTCCTATTTTTTGTGTGTGGATGTTTGGTCTGCATGTGTGTTAATGCACCATGTGAGAGCCTGGTGCCCGTTGAAGCCAATTCAGGGCACCAGATCCCCTGGAGTTACACACAGTTCTGTGGCACCATGTGGGTACTGCGAATAGATCCTCTGGAGGAGCAACCAGTGCTCTTAGCTGCTGAGCCACGCCTCCAGCCCCCATGAACTGACTTGTAAAGTGTACTAAAGACTGATTACGGTGATGTATGCTTAAGCAACTTGAAGACTGCCAGCCAGAGCTACACAGCATATACCCAGGGAAAGCCAGCTTACAAAGCAAGAGCCCTTCTCAAAAAGCCGAAACACACCCCAGTGCTTGCCTAGCACGCACAGGGTTCTCAGTCAAATCCCTGCCACCAGGACAAAGTGGAAAGTAAAAAGAATACCCCATCATTACAGGTTAGTTTTAGTCAGGGATTGTCACACAAACCCTTCCTAGTTCTTGGGAGACTGGGTGCAAGAAGATGCCAAGTTCAAGGCCAGCCTGGGTTGAATAGTGTGACCCTATCTCAAGGGGAAAAAAAACACTAACTCAAATGTATCTCTTTAAATTAGGCGAGAGGATGAGTTCAGTTTTCCTAAGACATTTTACAAACAAAGCTTAGATCTAGAAGGAGGGGAAAGGCAGCAAGAGCTGACCCTGACATTGTCGGGAGCCCTCTGGCCACAGTAGAGAGATTGCAAATGGCCAGGACAGGGCTCAGGACAGCTTTGTAAGGAAGCTCTCGGCAGATGCCTGGAATGTGAGCTGATGGGCCTCCTGAGTTGGGAGTGTCCCCGTGTCTGTGCTAAAGACAAGGAACAGGAAAGGAGAAGGCACGTGAAAAGTACAACACGTTGATGACTCACTTTGTTTTCCTTCCCCAAGAGCTTCTTCAGATAAATGGTGACATCAACGTGTCTCTTTCTGGCAGGTTTAACAATTTTCAGTGGGTATCTGTATAGGGATTTATGTAATCACGACACAACCAACTAATGGATGTGCTGTGCAAATGATTTTGAAAATGTCCACTATCTACTCAGGTAGGCAAGATTTCAGCCTGCAAATGGAAACAAAGATATTCCATGTCCTAATCTCTGAGAATTAAGGTTGATAATCTGCTAGCCTTAAAACAGATTATCTTGGATTATCTAGTAGGGGTCAATGTGACCACAAGAGTCCTTAAACCCAGAAGACAGATTGTAAGGTAGGTCAGAGGAACATGATCTGAGAATGATTCAATTTTCTACTGCCAGATTTGCAGAGAGAGGTAGGCAACCTGGAGTGAAGGAACGGGGGATTCTCTGGAAACTGGAAAACACAAACGATGGCTCCCATGCCCCTCCAGAACCTCTAGAGAGGAACGCAGTGCTGCCAACATCTGGAGGTCAATCCAGGAAGAGCCATACTTGACTTTTATATACAGCTGCTGTGCAATTCCAAATGATACTCCTTCCATGACTCCAAACTGTCCTCTGGAGGAAGAAAATCTGGACCATAATTACTTAGTAGCCTGCACATATACACCTTCCCCCATGCTGTGAAGACTGGGGAACTCTTCTACCTCAGCCACTGACCCACTGCATATCACTTGCAGTGATACATACTCGCTTTTCCTGCCTTCCCAGCACAGTCCCACCTTGTGGTCTCCTATATGGTAACCTCTGTCTTCTCCTTTCCAGGGTATAATGACAGAAAGCTTTCCCATCATGCCATGTTCTGTCAAGGCTGCCCAGGTTAAGCTCACACCCCTGTGACTTTAAAGGCATTCCTTTATTTATAACTCAAAATTGGAGGCATAAATAAGACATGAAGTTTTATAGAAACAGCCAAATTTGAATTGAATATGAATATATGTTCATAGAATATGAATTATGAACAATATATACCTGAAACCTGAATTCTAAGACATAGACAGCAGTTCAGGTTAATTAAGAAACAATTAATTTTTTTATCTTGTAAGATTTTTTTTTGTGCAGTTGTGTCTGTGTGCATGTGTGTGAGTATGTGCTGCTTGGGACTGAGCCTGCTACCGAGGCACGTCTCTTATATGATGAGACGAGCCTCATCAGACTAACAGTGCTCAGCGGGAAACCTGGAAGTCACCTCCACGGAGAGGAGGATGAATACTTCATCCGCTCAAGCCGTTCTGTAGACTTGTTTTCATTCTGTGATGTGTCTGAGTGTTTTGCCTGCAGGTATATATGTGCACCACATATGTGCCTGGTGTGCAAGGAGGTCATAAGAGGGCCTGGATCTGGATCTAGAAATGTGGATGGCTGTGAGCCGCCATGTGGGTGCTGGGAACCAAACCCAAGTCAATTTTGGGTTGTGTTTCTTCAGACCACTTTATTTATGAATGCATTTACACAAGTGCACCAATGTGCCACCGAGGAAGGGAGGGGCAGAAGGTTGGGGCTGATTGCCTTAGCAAAGAAAGGCTCAGGCGAGTTTTCAGAAGAAACTCCCAGTGTCTGTGTGCTCATTAGACAGTAGTGAGCGGCTCCACAGAGTCACTGGCCTCAAATTGGAGCAAAAAAGGATTCAGTACAGACATAAGGAAATGCTTCGTGCCATAAAGGCTGTGAGACCTGCTAGGAAGGGAAATCATGGAGACAAATAACAACCACAGATAAGTTCCTTTGTGCTGCCAAACTGACCAAGGAGAAAAAGAAACATGTTTAGTTTTCAGAATGTGGATGTTCTGAACCATGCAAACCTCTTTCTTTATTAAGTTCACATAATTTTGGTCTTGATGGTATTCTAAAACTAAATTTTAAAAGAAGTTTTTTTTTTTTTAAAGGAGAGAAATTATCTTTTCTGGGGAATAGAAAACACAATGACTCTATTAAAAATGGAAGATTCAAGGATACATGTTCGTGAATGACTATGAAAACTTATGTGAAGATAACAAAGTCTCTAAGACATTGCCTTAATGAAATCAAATTCACCCCGTACAGATTCCTCGTCTGTTTTCTTCATAGTGCTCCCAGCCCCCTGCATCAACGCCCCTATCTTTCTGTTTGAGTACCACCCCGACATGTTAGTGTGGGCCACAGCACCCCACTTGGCTCAGCAGTGGCAGGCATCTAGAGGTCCTGGTTGTCTACCGTACTTATGGACGCTTCACAGACCAGATGGAGAGCCCAGTGGTCTCACGGCCCCAGCTGCAGTTGAGCTGTACTTTGTTCTTGTCTTTCAAAGGACTGAGACCATCTCCGTGACAACTCACTAGCGACAGCATGTAACCCGAGTGCAGTTAAAGGTCACTGACCAAGCTCGGTGCTGTACAATAAGCTTATCAGGGCCATCTCTTGAAATAATAGTCACTTCCAAGTCGCCTTCATCTTTTCCATTCTTTGCCTCCTTCCTTCCTCCCCCACCAGAGCCCTGTCTCCCTCTCAGGATGCATCCTTCAGCAGCTTCTCTTTTTTCTTGGGCTTGCCCTGCTACTATCACAAAGCCCCAATGTCCTCTGGAGAGTATTTTCATCTAACCTTGAGCCCAAAGACATTCTTGCCTCAGGTAAAAAGAAAAGAAAAAGAAATTTCCCTGTTTTAAGCATCTTTCTTCAAAAAGGGAGAGGGAGTGATTTTAGCAGAAATGATAAATCAAATACATTGGACAAAGTTTCTAGAAGAAGCAATGTCATTTCCTAAGTTCCCTTAGAGAATATAAATTTGAAAAAAAGAAATGCTTCCACCAATATAAGATGCTGTCTATTCTGTAGGCAGCATTACTTTGATTTTCTGGGCCATTGACTCACAGCTCAATTTTTCTGACACATACAAATAGATTGTCCAACAAATGTTTCTACTGAATCTGCCAAAATGATTATCAGAATAGACTTGCACTGTGGCCGCTCCACTTAATGGCACTGCAGCCACTTAATATTTAGTTCATCTCTTATGACAGCAACTATAAATGATTTATTGCAGAGGTCAGCTTGTTTACACAGAGAATCTTTCATGGCTAGGTCTACCAATGCACTTTCTACTCAAGGGTTTACCTGTGTTTATCCCAGTTTCCTTGCAGGGTGAATACAGTATTAAAAACACTATACAGAGCTGGAGGTGGTGGTGCACACCTTTAATCCCAGCACTCGGGAGACAGAGCCAGGCAGATCTCTATGAGTTTGAGGCCAGCCTGGTCTACAGAGCAAGATCCAAGACAGGCACCAAAACTACACAGAGAAACCCTGTCTCAAAAACCAACCAAACCAAACCAAACAAACAAACAAAGCAGGCCTTTGTGTATATGTGAAGGGTTATATATTTTGGGAATATAGAGAATCAAATTCAAGTCTATTTTGCTAAATTCTTCTGTCTGGATAAATTTAAGAAGGAATTTAGCTATGACAATTTGATGACTTTCATGTGGAGAGATTTTTGAAACATCCCAAATCCTGACTAACGCAAATAAAATTTCTTTATTTATGTATTCATAAGGGTCAGAGAACTAGCCAGCATGAATGTTCTATTCAAGCCAATAGGTTTGGAAGTTCATGGAGGCCTTCTACAGGAGTCCTGCTGCATGTTACTTGAGAAGGTTACTGGAAGTCCTGTAGCTTTGGGGTCTGCCTCTAGTGTGTCAAGGATTTCAAGATCTACAAAAACATATATGCTATCTTCTGACTGTTTGAACACGTTATTGTCATATGCTGATGTTTTGAATAGCAAAGAACTGCGTATCTTTGTTGACCACATAAAATTATGATGAAGCTGAAAATGTCATGTTGCCCAATGGCCTTGTGCCACCGCGTGTGCTCGCATGCTGCTGTGACGCTGACAAGAACAAACGAGCTGTGCATGTGAAGCTATAGTGCACACAGTGCCACACAGGCCATGGTACGTGAAAATGACAATGAGTGGCTAGATTATCGGTCTGTAGATTTACTGTACTCTATGGTGATATTTTATTTGTGCTGAAATATGATTTTATTCGTATGTTAATAAATAAAGTTGCCTGGAAATCAGAGGTCAAAGCAAGCCATAAGCAGAGTCAGGCGGTGGTAGCACACGCCCTTAATTCGATCACATGGCAGGCAGAGTCTCTGTGTGATTAAGGACACAGACAAGCATGGTAACACGAACCTTTAATCCCAGAACCAACCATAGAGACCTGGAGGTCTGTATAGGCAGGCAGTGACGAAGAAGTCATGTGGCTGGGCTTAGAGCCAATGAGAAGGCAGAACAGGAAAGCAATAAAAGCACAGGTTAGGCAGGAAGAAGCTCTCTGGGGAAGTTACTGCTGGTGGTAAGCTAAAGCTAGTCATGGTTATTGCTCTGATCTCTTTGGCTATTTCCTCTGTATTTGGCTCTGTGTTTCTTATTTACTAAGACTGTTTAGAATTTCATCTACAACTCTATATTAATATGTTCGATTGTACTTCTTATTTATAAAAAGTTCACTATGAAATAACATGCTGTGTTATTCAGCAGTGGCCTCATAGCATGCTAACTCTCTGTCTTGATCGCATTGAGAGGCCACATGGAGTAACTGCTCTGCACCATCGGTGTTTATTCAATGCACTTGGTCATGCCTTTGCAATAATAAAACCACTGAATGATGCACCCATTAGATCTGATCCCATGGGTAGGATGTATGCCTGTAGTTATCATGGCAGCTAAGAGACCATATCAATATATCAACCTGAACAACACGGGAGTTATTTCTAGTTCCTAAAATAGTGCAAAGGTACTCTGTCAGGGATGCACGGCCCTGCCAGCTGTCCTGGGAACCACTTTCCCACCTCCTCACCCAAGATCCACATGGAACCACTGAGCTCCTAAGAAGTTGTCTAGGAATCAAGCTGGCAGGCTGTTTCTTTCCTCATCAACATATGTGTCCATAACTAGACCCAGTTATTGCCATTTCTGAACCTGAGGAATGAAAATGGAACTGAGAGCTAATATCTTTAAAGAAATGACCCAGCAGCTACAAATAACATATTTTTCTTATACCTCAGTGGTGAGAATTCAGTCATGTGACATTCCTGCAAAGGAGTTGGGACATGTAGGCTCTAGCTGGGTGGCCGTGTACCCATTTAAGCTTGGTAGGAGTTAGGATACTAAGAAAAGGAGAAGGATTTCAGCAGAGTGGCTCACAGTTTTTAGCAACCTAGATTACTGTTTCGATTTTAGGCCTCAGGAATAAGCCCTCTGGGTGATATGAAAGACATTTTCCATTTTCACATTGATGGCTGACTGGGATTTTTAAAACAACTTCCCCGAGTTTTCTTTTTTTTTTTTAAAAAATGCAATGCCCATTCAGGATTTTTTTTTTTAAGATTTATTTATTTATTATGTATACAGCATGTATGTCTGCAGGCCAGAAGAGGGCACCAGATCTTGTTACAGGTGGTTGTGAGCCACCATGTGGTTGCTGGGAATTGAACTCAGGACCTCTGGAAGAACAGTCAGTGTTCTTAACCTCTGAGCCATCTCTCCAGCCCCCTTCCCCGAGTTTTCAAACTTACCTACTTCATGCCTCCTGGTTCTACCTGAGCGAAGGCAGTAAGTAGCTGGTTTCCCAGAGCTTCCCGAGAACCCATTTCCTGAGCGTGAGCATATAGAGGCTGCCTGGGCATGTGATTTTGGGAGAGCGTAGCCCTGGTTCCCGTTTCAGTGAAGCAAACCTGAGTGTGTGCATCTGGGCAGATCTCTTGGTCTGAATTAGGGAGGGCTCTGGCCTCTGCCGTTTCTCAGCCCTTCTGTCTTGCCCCGCCCAAAGGTCACATGTTACTCCCCAGTGATTTTGTTGTTTCTCTTGCTTGAGTTGTCTTCAGCAGCTAAGGTTCCTACGAACAGAGTGGGAGGTCACCCGTTGATTATGTGCTTGTTCCCTGAGATGGTGTCAGATAGGGGTGGGGAGGAGAAGTTGTAGACTTAGTCATCAGACACCGTGCAGTCCTGACGCGAGGTAGAACACCTGGATCCTGTAACGGGGAGGGCAGTGGTTGTCTTCTGCCCCTGCACTCTGGTCTTTCTCACGTTTCTTATCCCAGCAACTTCTACTGTACTGGACTTGGGGTTCCATCTCCAAGGTAGGAGGGGGACACATGCTGAACTCTCCAAACAAGCTTGGTCAATTTGAACTTCTTGGACCAGTAGACTATCAGGTGAAAAAAGACATTGATATATGGAGGAGACAACTAACTTTGGTAGCTATGGAGCTTGGTTACTGTTGCGGATCATACATGAGCTATTGCCATAAGAATTGGAAACCAGACACCCAGTTTCCTCAGTGTTGAAGATCCAGGGTACTCTACCAGGCAAGCAGTCCTGATTGGGAAAGTATGGCTGATCCCAGAAGTGATCTGAGTGATGGAGGAGGAAAGAGTATCACTAACAGCATGGGGTAAATTGCAGCATTGTGGATTAGAGGTGTGTTTAGTAAGTCAATGATTTTTTAAATTATTTTTTAAAATATCACCATGAAGAATCTGCAACAGGAGGTGGCAAAGTTAATGTAGAACACAGCAGGTTTGAGCAGTGCTTGGGATGGACAGTAGTCGATGAAGTCAGTCTAGTGTACATTCCCTGACACTCACTGTTTACTTATGTGTCAACTAGACTTCCAGCTGACAGTATCTGCGATGCTACTTAGAGACTCTATGACCATCAGAGCCCACTCTACCCTTGCAACCAGGGCAAGAGTGCCAAGGAATCAAGACTCCCAGGGAAGAGTATTTAATTGCATGGATATCCAACTTCCTTCGCGCTTGGTTGGGGTAACTCCAGGTTTAGTTAGGGCTACGGATTCGGAGTTAATTTTGTTGTGGGGTTAAGCTCTAAGTTGTCCAGGTAGAGATCTGTTTGATCACATGAACTTTGTTTACCTCCTTCCTAGGGAGCTACAAGGTCCAGGTGCTCAGAACTCAGAGTTCTGCATCCTGAGGGCCAGAACAAACACCTCCCTCCAAGCTGCTCACAAGCATAAATGAACTCTCTAGCCTGAGGGGTGGCTTGGGGACTTCTGGACAAAGTAACCTCATGCAAAAAGGTAGGACTCTTTGTATATTGCAGTGTGTACTGGGAATAGAAGAAAAAGGGCAGCAGATTATTAAAAAAAATAAATAAAAGGCAGTGGAGTACAGTTAGAATGTTGTGGTACAAAATTCCAAGGAATCTGAAGTTCTAAAATCGTACCAGGCTCCCAGGTCACTTTGTGGTAAATTTATCAAAGCAGGACAGAATCTGTTTTATTTGGCAGTTTGTTGACTTATAATTCAAATATTTGGACATTTGAGACACAGTCCTCAATTTGTAATCTTGCCCCCAAAGCCAGGAAATGTTAGGGACAGGCCCGGAAGTCACTATATAATCAATGGCCTTGAAGAGCAAAGAGAAGCCCCGTGCAGAGCCCAGCCGTCCAGAGTTCTTCACAAAGGCCATTCACTTACACAGACTCGGTTCTTTAAGAAAAGCACAGGGGACCTGGGCATTGCTGTCCCGATGAAAAGATGGAAGTCACCGGTGATGATTAATCACTGGCTTGTCTCTTATTTATTATCACTACTTTTCACTAAAGCAGCTGGTAATTGGATCCACCACTGCACTCTGCTCCATAAGAGGACAGCTGTTGCCATTAGCACATTCCTCCAGCTATAAATGGCCAAGGCCATCCCCTGAAGTAAGAGTCATCCATTATTTTGCCACCTCCAGGCTAGGCTGTTCTGATACCTTCCATATATGGAAGAGTGTCGAGCATGGCCAGCAGCAGCAGCTCACGTGTGACTCTCATGCTTGGCTGTCATTGCTACACAGAGCGTGTTCATATTATTAACAACATGGAATGGCCAAGTTGAGTAGCACTCTAGGAACATTTCAACAGGGACAAAAGGACATATCTGTCCTTCTGTATGCTAGTATTTAGGTATGCTAGTAAACAGTGGAAAACTAATATTCCCCGCCCCCCTCTGCTTCTACACCCTGCCTTAGGTATTGTACAGACACTTTTCAGTTTAGCGTGGTCTGATGTGAGACTTTTACTTTACAGTGATGTGAAAGTCATTCGTCAGTTTTCTGTAACTGTGACAAAATACTTGGAGAAAGTGAATTTAGTAAAGCAAACAGGTTTGTTAGCTTATAGTCAGAGGTTTCAGTCCATGGTTGGGTGACTGTTGCTTTTGGCCTATGGTGAAGCGGGACCTCATGGCAGAGAGTAGATATGGATCAAAGCTGTGTTGAGAAGCCAAAGAGGAAGGAGCCAGGTCCCTTCAAGGGGCTACCCCCAGTGACTCACCTTCCTTCCGTGAGGCCCCACCTCTTAAAAGCTTCACTGCCTCCGTAAGTGCTACAACACACAGACCTTTGGGACACATTGCAAACCACAGCAGAAAGCAAAACATGTTCAGTAGAAACTGTATTTTGTATTTATACCCACTTCTAACATGAATTAAAATGTAAGTGGTCTCCCACCTAGACCCTGTTGTCATTAGCTTACTCTACTGTGGAACTATAGGTGCAGCGCACTGTAAGATTATTCTAGCAGAGCCACACTGCAAAAGGCCCAGCCCCAGGGAGGCTCTTAGCAAGTGCTTATGTCTCTCAGCCTCTCCAGAAGCCTTACTGTGCCCCATGCAGGGTGTTTCCAGAATCCTGATAATTTCACCCATTGTTTCTGGTCTGTACTTGGCTCCTCTCATGGTCTTTTTGACTGATTAGTGTTCCATCACTCAGTGTACTCCTCTCTCCTGGGCCTTCATGCTTCTAATCTGAAGTTCACATAGTGATAGAAGTTTCTCCCTTTTTCACATGTTCAAATCTGGATGAGAGAGGAAAAGAAGACATGCCTAGAGAAAATTCCCTACTGGTAGATACCGATGGCTTGGACACACACTGTAGAACATGCCGCATGCTGAGAAACATTCTAATGTTCTGTAATGATCCTCAACCAGTCTCATGCACTGAGTTGAAACGTTAGAGCAGAGTCACCGTGGCTGCTCTCCTGCTCCACAAAGGCCTTCTATTTCAGTTAATTCTGTAGGAACAGAAGAGACATAAAAACAAGAGAATTACTATTTTGCGGTTGGTCGTCCCCTCTGAGTCTGCCTCACTCTACCTCCATCCTTGCCTCTGCTTCCAGCAGCTTTGCCCCTCTTCACGCTCTTAGTGAACCTGCAGAGCCACCAAAACTGGAAAGCAAAATTCAGGAAGGACTGGTGCTTTGGTGAAGAGCTTGCCTAGTGTTGGCAAGGTCCTGTGTTCAAGCCTCAGTACAACAAAAACAAAAACAAGCACCAACAGGCCTGGTAGAACATAGTCCAAATACCTTAGGGTGGCACCAACTGTTAAATCAGAACCACGGGAGGGATCTGAGCTGTGCCTATGGCAGAGTGGACCTGCATTATTTCAGAGGGCTTTTGGTATCACACCACACAAAAGATCAATTATCAAGGGCAAGGCAGATAATCAAAGAAAAATAAGAAACTGACATATTGTTTTTGGTGTGTGGGGGTGGTGGTGGAGAATATACGTGCATGGATGCACATATTGGAGGAGGCCAGAGAATATCAATATCTGTTCTTTCACTCTTCTCTTACCCTGTGATAGGGTCTCTCACTGCACCCGGAGCTTGACTGACAGCCAGGAAGCCCCGGCGATCTCCTTGTCTCTGTTTCCCACAGTACAGCGGTGTCAAGGGTGCACAGTTTTCATGTGGGTGCTCTCGATTCGAACTCAGATCTTTGAGTTTGTGCATCCAGCACTCTTACCTACTAAGCCATCTTTCCAGTCCTGAGGTTGATTCTTTAAATAGGAGAAGGAATATAAAGAGAACTTCAAGGGCGGGCATCAGCTTCAAGTGGCTCTATCACTTATCTATCATCCATCTATCCGTCCATCCATCTGTCCATCGATCCATCATCGATCCATCCATCCATCATCTATCTATCTATCTATCTATCTATCTATCTATCTATCTATCTATCTATCATCTATCTATCTACCAACTATCTGTCTATCTATTTTGACACTCTCACTATATAGCCCTGGCTGATACACATATAACACACACACACACACACACACACACACACACATTCACATACATGAGCAAGACTGAGTATTTCCTAATATTATAATAAGTTCGCTGCAGTAAAAACATGGATGCAAAACTATTGACCCTGTATAACTGGGAGGGAGAGTTCTGTGTCATTTGCTATGTGTGGATGTAAACACACACACACACACACACACACACACACACACACACACTGCCATAAAATACTGCCTAAAACTTTTGGATCTGATATAAAATGTAAGATAGAGGAAAATGTGGTGTCTAGGATAAAAACATGTGACATTTGAGTCCTTGCTTGGCACCTACTGTGTTTTCTTGACTACAGTTTTCAGTTTTCTGAGTTCCAATGTTTTCATATTTGAAACTGGCCTAATAGTAGAGAACGCCACCAGGAAAGGCTATGTAACATGGAGGCAGGTTCTGCACTCTCAGATAACATTCACTATTGGATTTACAAATAAGAGCCAAACATGGTCTCACAGTGATTCACGTTATCCTTTCGAGTTATTTATTATTCAAGAAAATAGGACATGAGCAAGAAGGAAAAAATGTTGCCTTCACTTTTCTTGCTAATCCAGAGGCTGTATGTGCTCTAGGCTGTCCTTGAACTTAACAAGTTCCCAGGGAACCCCTCCAAACATAATCCTAACACCTCAGCCCCCTGAGCGCTGACATTATAGGTACATACTACCACACTAACTGAAATTTCAATTTAATTTTTTCTTTTCTCTCTCTCTCTCTCTCTCTCTCTCTCTCTCTCTCGTTTTGTTTTTTCGAGACAAGGTTTCTCTGTGAAACAACCCTGACTGCCCTGGAACTCACCTTGTAGACCAGGCTAGCCTCAAACTCACAGAGATCTGCCTGCTTTTGCCTCAGGGGTGCTGGGATTAAAGGAGTTTC
The DNA here is from genome assembly GCA_902168325.1 of Peromyscus nudipes. Classification (NCBI taxonomy): domain Eukaryota; kingdom Metazoa; phylum Chordata; class Mammalia; order Rodentia; family Cricetidae; genus Peromyscus; species Peromyscus nudipes. The sequence goes on along the minus strand of CABHPH010160656.1, from coordinate 10,447 downwards.
TTTTCTTTTTTTAAAATCATTATTTAAATTTTGTTTTATAAAATATATTTTGATCACATTCTTTCCCTTCCCTCAACTCCTTCCAGATTCTTCCTACCTCTCTGTCCACCAAACTTCATGTTCTTTATTTCTTTCTGTCTGTCTCTCTCTCTCAAAAAACAAAACAAAACAAAACAAAAACCCAAAGAATAAAAATAAACAAACTAAAAACAAACCAATAAACAAAACCAATAAGACAAAAACAAAACAAAAAGCACATTAAAAAAACATGGAGTTTTTTTTTTTGTGCTGGCCAACGACTCCTGGGCATAGGGTCTGCTCTGAAGTGTGGTTGATACATACCCACTCTCACTCCATTGGACAAAACTGATTTCCCCTTTCCTAGCAACTATCAGTTGCAAAGAGCTTCATGATAAGGGGTGGGACTTTGTGTCCACTTTTCCTTTTCTGTGCTGGGATTTTGTCTGTTTTGAACTTTGTTCAGGACTTGTATATACTGCTACCATTTCTGTGAGTTCATCTGTAAATCTTTTTGTGTGTGTGTGTGTCTGGAAGATGACATTTCCTTGGTGGCATCCACTACCTCTGGCTCTTAGAATTTTTCTGCTTCCTCTTCCACATAGGTCCTTGAGCCTCGAAAGAAGGGGTTAGTTAAAGACATTCCATTTAGGACTGAGTACTCCAAAATCTCTTCTACACATTGTCCACTTATGAGTCTCTGTGCTGATTACCATCCACTGCAAGAGGAAGCTTCTTGATGAGGACTGAGTGAGGCACTGATCTACGGGGATAGCAGTACAGCACAGTGGGTCATCTAGGGCCATTTATTACTGTGGTCCTTCAGCAGAATAAGAGCAGTAGGTTTCCCCCTAGGGTATTGCTAACTGAGGGCCAGCCTCCAGCAGCCAAGGGTATGAAAACAAAATCAATGAATGTGGTGAAGGCTAGACTTTTCTGAGGGGTAAGTAAGGAAACACACTTTCTGATGGTAACTTTCTCTTTTACTTCATCTTAAAAAAATCTCTTTCTGAAAATCTCTCTATCTCTACACAGCTATATTCTTTACACACAGCTATAGATCTCTCTTTACATACATACATCTCTCTTCTATGCAGCCATATGTCTCTACACACAGTTACATCGTTTTCCCATGCAGCTTCATCTTCCTGTATCTCTCTACCCACTCAATCTCTTTCTGAAAATCTCTGTCTCTACATAGGTACGTTCCAGACAGTTACATTCTCCACACAGCCATATATATTTCTTTTACATAGCTATACATCTCATCTACCTAGCTCTCTCTTCATCTGTCTTCACAAAGCACAAATTTCCTCACACTCTCCATACATTCTCTCTCTACACACTCAGTTCCATCTCCCTTTTCACACACACACACCTCAACAGCCAAACTCTGGACAATTATAAGTTACATTTTCAGGATCACAAAGCATTTCTTGAGTAAACAATGAGACAGAGCCATTTTGATACACGTAAGGAATCACATGGTTTCTTTCAGGTTAGGAGTTCACACTGACTGGCAACACTTAGCTATCAGCCAAGCTTCTTGGTAAGCAGGTGGAAGGCATGTAGTATAGCCAGAAGTTTTCCTGTGACCTGTAGCCACTCAGTCTCAAGTAAACACATAGAAGCTTATTATTAATTACTAACTGTTTTGGTCTATGGCTCAGGCTTATTGCTAGCTAGTTCTTATATCTTAAATTAACCCATTTCTCTTAATCTGTATTTTGCCACATAGCTGTGGCATTACCAGTGTGCTGGCATCTTGCTCCTTGGGTGGCAGGATAGCATCTCCCTGACTCTGTCTTTTCTCTTCCGAGAATTCTCCTGGTCTGTTTGCCCCACCTATACTTGCTGCCTGGCTACTGGCCAATCAGCGTTTTATTAAACCAACTTAAGTGACAAATCTTTACAGTGTACAAGAGCATTTCCCCTTTTTGTCTAATTAAAAAGGAAGTTTAATTTTAACTTTAACATAGTAAAATTACATATAACAAAACAGTTATCAAGCAAGAATTACAGCTACAATATCTAGTGTATTTGTATTTGGCAAAAATAAAGAAAACACTATCATCTATCCTATTTTTGTGAGTCTAATGTTTCATATTTAATTTACCTTTTATTATAATCAAGGAAAACTATAATTATAACTATCTAGTCTTCAACTCCATCAAAGACTCCAGAAGGATATTATCTGAGTAAACAGGAAGTACATTTCAAGCAACTTTCAAAATTCTAGAAATGACAGAGACATCTGGCTGCTTGGACAGTCACCCAAAGTACCTCTGTAATGTTGGGGCATCTACAGCCTACAGGCCTAGAGTCTCTGGCATACTTTTCAGTGAAGCAGGAAATTTGAAGGAGTGTTCTGCCTATTGGCAAAGTTCATCAGTCACTTTTCTCTGTGTCCTGCAGAATGTCTGGCAGTTTCTTCTGTGAAGCAAGAACGTGAAGGACCATCTTTCCTTGTTTTGACAAAGTTCAGTGGTTGCCTTCCTATGGGTCCTGCATGCCCAGGTTATCAAGCAGCCCAGGCAAGAGCAGTTTTTTTTGCCCAAATGGCTAGGCTTTTCCACATTGTAAACTCCATAATGAGTTTCTTAGATTGTCATTGAAGTAATGGTGCTGCCAGGAGCAGATGTTTCTCACTGTTCAGAAAGGCCTAAATTCTTAAAACATTTTAAATGCCATATTCTGTAGGTCTTTTAAGTGTTTGAAGATTACCTATCTATATAAAATATAATTCTGTATATCTAGAAAACCTAACTAACATGACCGTAAGTTTGACTATTAAGAATGTAGGTTGGCTGGGCAGTGGTGGTGCATGCTTTTAATCCCAGCACTCAGGAGGCAGAGGCAGGTGGATCTTTGTGAGTTCAAGGCTAGCCTGGGCTACAGAGTGAGTTCCAGCAAAGGTGCAAAGCTACACAGAGAAACCCTGTCTTGAAAAACCAATAAACAAATAAATAAACAAATAGATAAATAAATAAATAAAGGGAAAAAAAGAATGCAGGCTGAGAGACATCACACCAAGTGACATTGCAATTCAGGACCAGAGCAATAAACAGTTATTTGGCTGACTCTTGAGCCTAGGAGTATGTGCAGAAAACCAATTGCTGAGAAAATTATGTCTACTAAAGTTGTTTTGTGCCTAATTTTGGTTCAACAAACACTGGGGAACTTGTCCTTGTGTATTCTCTGCAGGGGCAGCTAGTCTGTTTTGAATTTGTTCTGAAGTCTAAAATTAGCTGTCTTTGTGACAGAGAATACTATTACTTTCCTATGTCAGCTATGAAAAATACCCTAGTATTATTTCTATTCATCAGAATTGTACAGATTAAGCAGAAATAATCTTCCTGACCATCCACAGCTATAAGTATGCCCAATAGATGGAATATATACATGAGATAAGCACACAGGCAGTGGGAAAACACCCATAGCAGTTTTTAGGGAAGAATGTAGTGGCGCATGATAGAAATTACAGACAGAAACAAACGGATTCAGAGTCAGTGGCCCCCACAGTCTTTGCCAAGTGGGGCCTCCCTACCAGAGAATTATTCATCTGGTAGGTCGACTTGTTGAATATCAGTTGTCATCTGCTGTATATTTTTAATGGCCTTCGGCACTAGGGCCTATGACCTATTCAGTTTTAGGTTCTTGGCCACTTGGGCAGTGTCCTGTGTGAGTTCCATTTCACACAGTGAGTCTTAAGCCCCGTCAAAACTGGTCTGTTACTCTCTTAACATTTGTGCCACGATTGCATTGGTATATCTCGCAGTAAGGTCACTGTTGTAGGTCACAGGGTTTGTAGTCAAGTGATATTGATGATTAATTTTCTCCCCTGGTATCATGCCTGGTACCTTCCAGCACCATGAACGCCAGTCAGTAGCGGTGAAGCTTTTAGCTAGAGGCTCAGCTCCTCCATGTTTGATAGCATAAGTAAGTGTGTCCTCAGCAATAAGGACTCATTGTCAGGTTGTGAAGAGTCATCAGTAGCCTTGGCAATAGTAAAATTTCATTTTATGCCAAGAAATTCTTATCTGTGCTACTTATGTTTCTTTACCATTTTTTTAATAATTAGGAAAACAGGAATAAATGAAAACTCCAATAAAAATGTATAAATTTAGAAAAATTAAGGCATTCAGAAGAACAAATTCCATGTATTTTTTTTAAATATTTTATTTGAAATTCATTTTTTTTCCAGAGCTGAGGACCAAACCCAGGGCCTTACACTTGCTAGGCAAGCGCTCTACCACTGAGCTAAATCCCCAACCCTCCATGTATTTTTTTATCCCTTAGAAAAATAATTTCATTTGTAATGCGGTGTAAGACCATCCCTAGGATTCATTGTTTTGACAATTGATTACTATACCAGGTTGAGAGTTAAAAATAGAACTATCTCACGTGTTTTTAAGCAGAAAATCATATAATACTTTAAAATTCCTAGAAGGACTGAGGGCCATCACTGAAATGATTGAACCAGAGATCAAACTGCCAGTTTGTTCCAATACCCACACTCCCCTCAACAGTTCTGTGTGTTAAACCAAAAGCAAAGAAAAGCCAAAGCTATACACGATCTTTACAAATGCCTATAGCCAAAAAGATAGATGACAAGAGATGGCCATGTGCTGCCTTGCACAAGTGCTCATGTAGGAGAACGTGCCTGTGATGGTTGGTTTTAGCTCCAGAGGTTGACAAAGTACCTTGTGTATTAGGTGAGGAAGCATTAGCTCTGAGTCACTTTCTTAGCTGCTGAATCTTATTATCGAGAGACACCAGCATGCTGCCAAGTCTGGGCATATGTTAGGGATGCTACAAACAACCTGAAAACAAGAGACCAAACAAAATAGTCTTTGCCTCACCAGAGAAAGAGATAAATATTTAGCTTCCATGTATCTTTTATGCTCTGGAAACTTCTGCAATTGGCAATGTTTGTAGCTATTAGAGTAAAACCGAAGAAAATGGCTAGGAGAGGATCACCCTGATTTTGGCCTGGAAAGTATCTTCCAGACTGTTCTAGATGAGAGAGTACCTCATGCATGCGGCCTTCTGCACACTGAAATGGAAAGCTGGCTTTGAAATGACAAATTCTGTACAGTTCAGTCTCTTATACTCTAAATAATAATAATGAAAATCTCCCTATTTAGATAAGTGTCTTCTAACATTTTCATAACAAAGCATGTATACTCATGTTTCTTCACCACACCCACCTTATCAACTTGGCGGCTGTGTGCTCGGGTTTTCCTCCTGTGGTCAAAGGCGAACAGCTGTGCTTCCTTTTGGTTAGCAGATGTTATTCGGGAGCCATTCTTATAAGATTCAGGTGGGCACAAGCAGGGACAAAGAGAGGAGCATTTGTCACTGCTGGGAGCTCAGCCACACAGTCTCACTGGGCACACGGGCGTTTGCTGTGCTCAGAGCAGTTTGTTTCTGGGTCACAGCTCTGTATTGGCACCTTTTTTTCCCTCTTTCTGAATGACTCAGATTGTTATGTTCCGTTGCCTTGGGGTCATATCAGTCACAACTATTAGGACACAATGGGGTTAGGTTGGAGAGAGTGGTCGTGACAGCTAGCACTCACTTTAGCAAGTAACAGATGAAGGCTGGAGCTCTTAAAATCTGGTGACTCAGCTCCCCAGTTTCAGATACCTACATGTGATGTTCCCATAAACATTTGGCATTGCCTCCAACAACATGGAGGAGGAGGGGTAGTAAAGTTTATGACAAAGATTTCGGGGTCTGTAGTCTCTCTGCTAGGCTGATTAGCCATAGTTATGATCAATTCTGAGAACGGATGGACTACTAGTAATTGCTCACACACCAGACACAGTCCCATTGGTTTCTGTAGCGCAATACTGAGAGGGCATGTTCACTGTTTTTTTCTTCCCTTTTATTGCAAATAGATTCATTTCTCACATGAAGTTAAAATTTGCTTTATAATTGGCCAATAAATACCACTTAACAAACTAGTTCAAACCAGTTAGACAGAAGGTATTCCAGGAGCATTCGCAAGTGTTGTTGGAAGAAACCGTGAAGAGACAAAAAACAAAACTTTTAAAAACTTTAGCATCTATTGATTCATAACTCAGAGGAATCTATGTGTGGTTTAGAAAGTAAGGCACTCAACAGAAATAGACCACAAAATTATAAAGGGCTATGGACATAAATTTGACCTGCATAGTCAGCATACCTGGCTCTCTAAGGACCGGGGTGACTCTGTGTCAAACAGCCCAGAAAAGACACTGGGCTTTTCATTCAGAGGGACAAAGAATCTGAAGGAAGGGCATTTCACTTTAAAAGTGCCTCTCTGGCAAAACTATAGTTATTATTAATTGGCTCAAATTTTCCTTCCTCTAAAAATCTCCTGTGATTCACTGTGCCCCACTCTGGCTACTCATTCACATTTTATTGATTTGTACTTACACAAAAACCATCTGTGACACCATGAGTGTTCATGTGTTTTCAGGGGCACCACACTTCCTGAGGTCAGAGGCCTGATGTCCTTTTTCTTTGTAGATTTATTTATTTTTATTCTTCATGTGTGTTTTTGCTTGTATGTATGTCTGTGTACCATATGCATGGATTTCCTGAAGAAGTCAGAAGAAAACATTGGAACTGGAGTTACAGATAGTTCTTAGCAGCCATGTAGGTCTTGGGAATCAAGCCTGGGTTTTCTAGATGAGCAGCCAGTGCTCTACCCAAATGAGTGGTCTCTTTACCGCCAATATTCTTCGTTGTATTTATTTTCCTGCTCAATACCAGGTGCAATGTTAGGCCTATAGACGGCACTTGGCTGATCAAATAAGTGCTGAATTCAAGCACGCATGCATGAGTGAATGACTAACACATTGGGAGTCTTGGAAATTAATATTGCTGACTATAGAAAAGAGCAGAGAATGCACAGCTGGACTTTCAGGCATGTATTTCACTTAGTCATCATCATAACTCTATGACAGATGTCTTACTAACATTGCCACTTAATGGTAGAAACTGAAACGACGAAATAATGCCTGTGCTCACGTGACCGCAATGGCCACGGTTCAAATACAGAGCCATTTGTTTCTCAATCCTTTGCCCTGGTCACTCTTCTAAGCTCCTGGAGCATCAGTCTAAATTTTTTTCTGCCTCAGGTAATAGGAAACTAATTCAAATTCGCTTGGGCAAGAAAAGGGGGGTGACTTTGTTAGGTGACCAGGGTCAGGCGGGACCTCTGCAGAAACTAGAGTTGTTTTTAGAACATCCGTGTTGGAACTGAGTGAGGGGAGCGTTTTAGGCCAGGCCCATCTCTGCTCAGCTCCAGTGTCGCCTCTGAAGGGTGCCATTTACTTTAGTGTGTGGTGGGAGGATGGAGAGAGAGGCATGATGGTACCCCAGACTCAAATCCTTCCTCCTCCATGGTTCTAACTTAAAACCTCATCTTCAACTGGTTTAACTGTTATCACAGTGCTGGAATAATCAAAGCACACCCTTCACATGGTTTTAGAATATAAATTCCTAAAGGGACAGAGACTGGCCTGGATGCTGAGTGGCCAACCTGCTACCTGACAGCAGGAAAAGGCAGAGGGCAATTGCATCCCCATTCAGCATTGCTCGCAGCTCGGCATGCATCTCTGTAGCTTCGCTGGTCTTAATAACTTGGTTTCAGGAAGTGCCAATATAATTACAAAATACTTACCTAAAGTGGTGTTAATAGATGACTGACCAGTTTTTTAATACTTGCAAGGACAATGTGGGTGAGGTTTTGTTTGTTCTGTTCTAATTGGCCTTTGCCTCTCAAAGCAGCTAGAACAGTTACTAGGACTAGAAAGAGAATCCAACTGAGCCAACACCACTGAACCAACCTTTCCCAGGCTGTTTTTTTTTTCTTCTTCTTCTTTATATTGTTAGGGATGAAACCCAGGTTCTTATGCCCCCACCTCAAGGGCTCTGCCACTAAGTTATGGTCCCAGCTCCTTTCCAGGCACTTTAAGGTGGTATAATACTTGGTCTTCTATTTCCTTTTTTCTTTCTCCCATAAGGTTTTCTTTGTTTAAATAAAAGTTTATTCAGTTTCCCAACATGCAGCACAGAAAAAAGCAGAGCAGGCAACCATTTATTTGTCCTTTTTTATTTCTGAGGGGATTCTGAGAGAGCACAGCACCCCTGTCTTCCCTCCCTGCACAGAGACTTCTTTTAGGTAGCCACCCACAGAAGGTCTTCCTTAAGAGAGAATTTGAACACATCTAGGGAGTGGGAGGGCCATACACTGGAAGGCAAACACCAGAAGGTAAGAGCCTGCTGCCAAAGATCTGGTCCTGCCAGTGGTTGATTGCACAACCTTCAGAAACATAGTTAAGCTGTGTCTTTTCCCAATGATAAAATTATACTTTCCCTCTCCAACCTCCAAGTTGCTACAATAAATACAAAGGTGTTTACAAATGATAAAATTTATATAAGCACATAGAGTAGATGCCTCATTGCATCTATATATCAACAATATTGGTTGGTGTAAGTAGAACTTTGTAATGTAACAAGCAAAAATAACCAAAGGTGCTGTGCTTAAAATCTTTTGTGGTCTTTGTTTGCACTGAGATTGAATACATATGAGGATACTGAAATGAAATGAATGTGTTTTTAGTGCATATAAATAGGACCTTATCAAGTTTTCTGGTCATCTATTGTAAAGAAGGTAATTGTCATTGGGAAGCTTGTTGTTTAGTCCTGAAGACAAGTCCATGGACTAAGGAAGAAAACAAGTTTGGAATATAAAGGTTGTAGCCAGAAGTTTTCCTGTGTCCCACCTGGTCCCGCATCCACTCAGACCCAAGTAAACACACAGAGACTTATATTACTTATGAACTGTATGGCCTATAGCTTCAGCTTCTTGCTAGCTAGCTTTTATAACTTAACTCAACCCTATTAATCTATATGTTGCCTCGTGGCCATGGTGTAACCAATCTGCTGGCATCTTGTTGCTCCTTTGGTGGTGGCTGGTGTCTCTCCCTCCTCTCCTTTCTTTTCCCTGTATATCTGCTTGGATTTCCTGCCTGCCTCTAAGCTGCCATCGGCCAATGCAGCTTTATTTTTCAACCAATCAGAGCACCACATATTCACAGCATACAGAAAGACATTCCACAGCAAAAGGTAGTATTTCCAAGCAGTTATCGAAGTTCCATGGACCCTTCAGAAAAGATCACTTGAATTAATTTTTAATTAATTCAATCAAGGACTGGTGATTGCTCTGGAGACGAGGTGAGAACTCAATCAGATGAAAGCAGGGCTGCAAAAGATCCAGTGCATTGTACTGTTCAAACGCTGCTTTCCCCCTGACAAATGGACTTTCATGAGGCTACACAGATGTTAATGTAACTTGCTGCTTTTGCAGAGAATTGGAATCCTGATTCCCAAACCCACAGTGGTGGACAGTTCATAACTGCCTGGAACCCCAGCTTCAGAGTCTTATGCCCTTTTCTGGCCTCCATGTGCACTGCACTCACATGTACATACTCACACTGAGCCACACTGAAATAAAATAAATAAATAAAATATATTTAAAAAAAACAAACTTCTGAAGCATAAACCCATTAGGGAAAACAGTGAGATTTATTGTCGTCTAAGGCAGTGTGTTTCCACAGACCTCAATGATACTATAAAAAAAGGTGGCCTCACCTTGAGGCTTCCAATCTCAGATTTGGAGCAGGATTGACGTAGTCCTCAGCATGTGACCTTGCCCCTCAGCAGGTGGCTACAGCGCACTATACAAGTATATATTCCATCTCTCTTCACACTAGGAGATGTGCCTCTTGGTGTCCATATGTCACCAAAAGCAAAAGCAAGACAAAACAAATCCAACTGTCCCCAGCTCAACCATTTCCATTTAATTTGTCTTAATTTTCCAGTCAGATCTGTTCTGTCCTTATCTCTACAATCATGGAAAAAGCAAAATCAATGCACAATTCCTGTTGATCATCTCAGAAACTTCCTGAAAACACCATTTACAAGTTACACCATTTCCCTCCAATAAGCAAGTCACCCCTCCCTGTTTTTTTTTCTAATTCTTGGGGCCCAACAGAAAGCAACCCCTCTCCCTATTGCACAGATCTCAGTGGTTTGACAGGAAGATGTTTATTTCTCCTGGGAAAACATTAATGCCACCAAACAACAGCAAGTTTTCAAACTTGGAAGCTCCAAGACAGGAGCTAGCTAGGGCTCCGGGAGTCCCCAGGTAGTGCTGAGTGTCTGCCACTCCACTGCCAGCCGTTCCTAATCAGTTCAGTTCACAGGGAACGAACAGGGCTCGGACACTTCAGGGCTGGGTGACGGGAAAGTCAGAAGTGTTCAATTGCAAAAGAATCCCTGGATACTTGGAATTAAGGCTAACCATATCACTAGATGAGCGGTTCTCAACCTGTGGGTTGTGACCCCTGAGGCATCAAATGACCTTTTACAG
>CABHPH010160655.1:0-40082 GCA_902168325.1 Peromyscus nudipes | reverse complement strand
TTGGTGTCTTTGGAAGATCATCAGTTGTTGTGTCCTGTTCTTGTATAATATGGATGGCTGGTGACCACTCAGAATGATGCCTTCTAATATTTCTCTCAGAAGCATGTGCTAGATTATTATGTGTTTCTGAGACTGGAGGGATGTTAATCTGAGTATTCCATTGTTGCAACAGGTCTCGACCCCACAGGTTCATAGCTATGTTAGCCACATATGGCTTTAATTTACCTCTCTGTCCTTCTGGGCCTATACATTCGAGCCATCTTGCACTCTGTTTTACTTGAGATAATGTCCCAATTCCTAACAGTTGAACGTTTACCTCCTGAAGAGGCCAAGTTGGATGCCAAAATTCTGGCGCAATTATAGTAACGTCCGCACCTGTGTCTACCAAACCAGACAACAAAACACCATTAATTTTTATCGTTAATTTTGGTCTTTGTTCATTAATAGAAGTTTGCTAAAAAATTTTCTTTATGTTTTTTCCTGAATTTTCTATTCTCTCTGTTCCATCATCCTGACCAGCTTGATTTATTTCGATAGGCATTTGGTTATTTAATCGCTCTGAGCAGGGATTTCCTCTACGACTGCAGGAAAAGTTTGAACTGGATTTGCTGTGGGGGCCTCCAAGAGGCCCCTCTGGGAGTTTCCCGAAGACTGAGGCAAAGGATTACCTTGTCTGTCCCTTGTTGATCTACATTCATTGGTCCAGTGTTTTCCCTTACCACATCTTCTGCATACTCCAGAAGGAAGGGGCATTCTGTTACCATTGTTCCTTGAAGAAACATTGTTCCTAGGAATGACCTGTTTACAGTCCCTTTTCAAATGTCCTTGCTTTCCACATCCAAAACATCTAACATTCCTCAAACCTTTTGAAATTGCTTCTCCTACCCACATATCATCATGCTCATGAGCCTCCACATTAACTGTGTCTCTAATCCAATCTTCCAAGGGTGCAGATCTTGCCTTTAATGGTCTGATTATTCTTTTGCATGCTGCATTCGCGTTCTCAAAGGCCAAAGATTCAATTATTATCCGACTAGCTTCTGAATTGGTGACCATTCTCTTTACTGCTGAAGCCAATCTTTGTAAAAAATCTGTGAAAGATTCTTTTGGGCCTTGTGTAACTTTTGTAAATGACTCAGCTTTTTTTCCTGGTTCCTCAACTCTGTCCCATGCATTCAAGGCTGCCGTTCGACACAGAATTAAGGTTTGGATATCATATAGACATTGTGTTTGTAATGAAGCATATTGGCCTTCTCCAATAAGCTGATCCTGGCAGACTTGTATTCCTTTATCCCTCCATTGTTTTTCTATGTTTTTAGCTTCATCCTTAAAGTAAATGTGCCACTGAATTTTCTGACTTGGCTCTAGAACAGCCTGTGTCAGGTCCCGCCAGTCCTGTGGTGTAATCCTATTATATGTCGACCAAGAGTTTAACATTTGCTTTACATATGGGGAATGCATGCCGTAAGATACTATTGCCTCCTTAAACCTTCGTAAATCCATCATGTCAATTGGAGCCCAATTATTTTGTGTAGACATTTGATCAGGCGACTGCTGTACGGTTACCGGATAAACTAAGGGTGACTGTGTGAAAACAGGCTTTCTCTCTGGAACCTTATGATCCACAACTTCACTCTTAATTTCTTCTGTCTGAGTTTTTTCAGGTTTAACAAGTTTTTCTAAAGCTGTCATCCTGGCACTTAAATTGACTATCTTTTTAAATAGTAAAATGAGTATAAACATAGTAACAAACTGCATAATCCGATCAATATTAATCATCCCATACAGTTGTTCCATTGTCAGACTGCCTAAAATTGCAAACAAAGCCCAATTTTCTTCCAATGTACACAGAAAACCCATTTTTTTTAATGTGGAAAAAATTTCTCTTTTAAATAATTTCTTTTAAAATATCTGATATGTTAATTGACTTACCAAATCCGCGCAGAACAGTAGAAATCCGAGGGAATTTCAAAACAGCCACCTAGTGTCCAAAGTGAATCAAAAAAGAGAGAGAGAGAGAGAGAGAGAGAGAGAGAGCAAGAGCAAGAAAGCGAGCTACCAAAAGCTTAAATCCAGCCACGTGTTGCGGCTTGAGCGGAGTCAAGCCTGGGCTAAACTGCCTTAAACTCCGACCACGTGCGTTGGATTTACAGGCAGGTATCCTGTTCGGCAGGGCAGACCCGAGTTGTTTGTAGCACCGGCTTTAAGTTAACTGCTTGGGGCTACGGTCAGTCCGGCCTGAACCCGGGAGCCGGCCGGCCTGGCCTAGGGAGCCGGCTGCCCGGGTGGGAAACTGGACCTGCCGCGACCCGCCGCAAGTCAAGCGGTTTCTTATGGATTCTTGTCACGTTGGGCGCCAAATGTAGATGTAACCAACCGCCTTATTAAATAATAAACACAAAGCCAATGTAAGGATGAAAGCCCAAAGAGGTCAGAGCTAAAAGTCTTACCCGCTTTTCCGCCAGCTAGCTTCTCCCGCCAAGAGACCTCTCCGAAAAGGAACTACTTCCTGTGCGTTTGTTTTTAAATAAGAGTCTGTTCTGCCTTCTCATTGGTTGTAAACCCAACTACGTGACTGCCTCATTACTGCCTCTCTGTATAGACCTCCAGGTTTTCTATGGTTGGTATTGAGATTAAGGGCGTGTGTCTCCAATGTTGGCTGTATCCTTGAACACACAGAGATCTACCTAGTTCTGCTTACCAAGTGCTGGGATTAAAGGCGTGGACCACCACCGCCCTGGCTTTCGCTATGGCTTGCTAATAGCTCTGACCCCTAGGCAACTTTATTTATTAACATACAAATAAAATCACATTTCAGTACAAATAGAATACCACTATAAAAGCTTATAGCACTAAGTGCCTACATGAAGAATTGGGGGAGTTCTCAAACTAGTGATTTAACAGCACACCTGAAAGCTGTAGAACAAAAAGAAGTAAACACACCCAAGAGGAGTAGATGGCAGGAAATAATCAAACTGAGGGCTGAAATCAATAAAATAGAAACAAAGAGAACAATACAAAGAATTAATGAAACAAAAGTCAGTTCTTTAAGAAAATCAACAAGATAGACAAACCCTTATCTAAACTAACTAAAAGGCAGAGAGAGAATATCCAAACCAACAAAACCAGAAATGAAAAGGGGGACATAACAACAGACTCTGAGGAAATCCAAAGAAATACTAGGTCATACTTCAAAAACCTTTACTCCACAAAATTGGAAAAATCTAAAAGAAGGGGACAAATTTCTTGGTAGAAACCACTTAACAAAATTAAATCAAGATCAGATAGACATTTTAAATAGATCTTTAACTCCTAGTGAAATAGAAGCAGTTATTTAAAAAAAAAAAAAGCCCAGAGTCAGATGGTTTCAGCCCAGAATTCTACCAGACGTTCAAAGAAGAGATAATCAATTCTCCTCAGATTATTCCACAAAACAGAAACAGAAGGAACATTGCCAAACTTTTAGGAGGCTACAGTTACCCTGATACCCAAAAACTCAGCATGCAGAGAGCACCACCCACCAAAATGAAAAACAAAGACCTCATCCGTCGAAGTCTATACAGAGTTCAGGGAAAGTCTCTAAGTGTACTAATCTTGCCTTTTGGCTTCTACAGGAAGTTCTGCTTCTGGCTAACTTCTTGCTAACTGACCTGTGTCTAGCCAGGATGTGTTTTTTTGCTTAAAAACTCACCCTGAGAAAGGTTTGGGGCTACACTGGGAGCCCAAACACCCAGTGCAGTCATTGGTCACCTAATAAAGACTTTCTATTGGCTTAAACCTATGTCCAAATAGTCTTCTCTGGTGGGCACCCCACAACAGGACATCCACATTGATTAACATGTTCACTGTCCTGCTCTACAAACCCCCATGCATGGACAACAGAGGAACACAAACTTCCTTCACAGTCTTTCCCTTCTGCTCTTAGCATCGACTGCACTGTAATCCAAGGGAACAGATTTGAGTCTCTGCCTTCTCACTCCACATAGAGATCAAATCACACATAAATATGGTTTCTTTACTGCCAACATAGCATTCTTTTGCTTATGCCAGAATTTATTTTGATATTCCCAAAGTACTCAATACTGCATGATTTCCAACCGTTGTTGCCTTCCTGGAATAATGCTGATTTGACCCAGGGGTCTGTGGCTGTCAATCACTGAGTGAGAAGATGTTTGGTGACAAATATGCATATCTGTCACACCAGGACAAGAAAGACACCATGCGTGTTCCACATGCATTGCCCCTCCAATTCCTGGACTGTGCAACTGGCATTGCTTCTCAGTTTTCATAGTCCTCTCTGTGCAAAGTCAAGACCAGAGACTAATAGGTACTTTTCTATTGAAAAGCTTTAACTTTTAGTTGGTAACAACTTAATAATATATACTTTTAAAAATCAAGTTGAATCAAAATGTTACAATTAAGGTGACCGTTTATTATCCATATTGGGATAAATCTATCTGTTACAAATATTAAAGCAAATGGACTGTGAGACATGGGGCATAAACCAAGGACTGCTGTGAGTAAGGTAATGTATACAGTTATTCTTGTTATAAAAAATAGATGCTCCCGACCTGCCCCAAAATCCAACATTGCTCCCCACTGTCAATCACAAGAAACTCTGGAAGCTTTTCCTGTTCTTCGTGGATTATAATTAAATGGCTACTTCTTGGTTAATCAGTTTTAGACACTATGTATCAACTTCCTATTGCACTCCAATGGGGTTGAAGTACTAACATTACTACTAGCCTACCACCCCACCCCACCCCACCCCTGTCTTCCCAGTATCATTACATCACACAATTATTAATTTAGCCTTTAAATATTGACTGTGTAACTACTAACGACTTTAAAACAAAGCACACCAGAGGATTCTATACAGGGCCACCTTTGCTTTCTTATGTTCTGTGGACCATTTTCCCTAAGTTTTGTAGCTGCTGTTTCTCTTGATTTTCATAATTTAGATACTCTTATCTGACTTTTCCCATGCTCCACTGGGTCTGTCATCTGTGTGTTCTCCTTGCCTACTGTGACAAGTGTTCAATCAAGCATTTCTTGAAGTTGCGGATCTTCCACCCTCTCTCAGTTAATGACGACTGCCCAAGTGTCACCTGGAACATTGTTCTTACTGTGCTCCTGAGTTGGATTCACCAAGTCGTGATTTATCTCATATCATAAACAAAGCATATTCTCTCAGGTCCCAAAGAAAGCATGACTCCTCATGTGTGTCAAAGTACCAACACTTGGGGGAAATTTCTCCTGATACGATGGCCGTCTTTGGAACTGTACCTAGGGAACTGATTTTTTATGTTAAAATTGTGATGCATTCCATAGCCTTCTAGGGTCAAATGTAACTATGTCACATACTATTCTGTTCTTTATTCCTTTGTTGGTGATTTAATTTGATTATCCTTCGGACAAATTTAGAATCTGAATGTTTGAGACTTGTTTTTTCTGTATGCTGGCCTACAAGACATGCTACTGGACACACTGGTCCTACATCTTTCTGTTTAAAAAATACTTTATTATCTTGTCACGGTCCTTCTCCTTTTATGTTCTATTTCTGAAGCTCTTTTTATCTCTGAACATGCAGAGTGGAATGCATCTCCTGGTCCCTGGCTCTTTTCATCTGTTTGTTTTTGTCTTTCTTTTTTCCAGGGGAAGCTGCCTTCATTGAGCCCGTGGCCTGTGGCTGTGCCCTCACACTAACAGGTAAAAACTGAGAGGTGGTTGGAACTTACCTGGTTACAAATGAGGACAGTCTGTTCTGGTTATTCTCTGTGGTGGTTTGAATGACAATGGACCCCATAGGCTCATAGGGAGTGGCACTATTAGGAGGTGTGGACTTCTTAGAGTAGGTGTGGCTTTGTTGGAGGAAGTGTGTCACTGGGGTAGGCTTTGAGGTCTCAGAGGCTCAAGCCAGGCCCAGAGGCTGACTCTCTCTTCCTGCTGCCTGCTGATCTAGATGTAGAACTCTCCGCTCCTTCTCTAGCACCATGTCTGCCTGCATGCCACCAAGCTTCCTGCCATCATGATAATGGACTCACTTACAATAAAGCAGACATTGTCTCCTGAAACCATCTCAACAGTGGTTTATCTCCGTTCCCTTTACTGACCCACAGTCTTGTTGGAGGACGCCTGGTAATGATTGCACAGGCTATCTAAGAAAACCAGAGGAAGGGAGCCAGTAAGAAGTACCTCTCCACTGTTCCCAATTCCAGGTTCATACACTAAACTCATGTCCTGACCTCCCTCAGTGATAGATTGTGACCTACAAGTGTAAGCCTTTCCTCCTGAAGCTGCTTTTGTTCATGACGTTTATCAAAACTCAATAAAACTAGGACACTGACCAAAGGCTCTGCTTCATGGTGGCTGGACTGGGACCTTCCCTTTGGCTTTTTAAAGGGTCCAGGCATCGGTGTGTGGTTATCTAGCTCTGGACTGTCTCATAACAAGCCACTCAAGATGAAACTTGATGTACATCAGAAATATGGCTAGTGATTACCTAGCTTTAATTCATTCCCATTCTCTGATGACATGAGGATTTACAGATACTTTCCTAAATATGCCTTGTCTTTCATGTTAAACATTAATCAAAACATTGTCATGGATTTTTTTATGATACACGCTTAGTATGTATTATATGCTAAAGAGAAAATGGGAGGGAGGTTGAAGAGATGGCTCAGCAGTTAAGAGCAGACTGCTCTTCCAAAGGATTTGGATTTGAATCTCAGCACCCACATGGCAGCTAAAAAACATTTTCTGACCTCCGTGGGCACAGGGGCACACATGTACACAGGCATACACGCAAGCCGAACACCTATATCCCTGAAGGTTAAAAATAAATAAGAACAAAAATTAAAGAAAAAACTGTTGGGAGAGTTTTAGGACAAATCAATAGAAGATCTTAGATTTCTTATCTCTAAAATGATAATATTAAAATACATAGGGTAATAAAAACTAAATCAGAACACCTGCTCTGCAATCTTATTCTACCAGTAGTTCTTTAACTGCAGGGAAAAATGCTTCCGTTGTTCAGATATTGGCAAGCCTGATGTTGATACACTACACATTGATGAGCCTTTTTTCTGTTGCAATCTGATAAATAAATTACTTTTCAACACAAAAGAGATTAAAATTACCTCTATAAACACTTCCATTCTTTAGAGCAAATTACTTCAACTGTACATTATAATTTGAGGATATGTATCTAGTGCACTACTTAGTAAAGTTAGTTTTCCATATGTAAATATTACTTTATTTTTTCTTTGATAATGTGACCACTGTTATATTTCCAGTGCTCCAATGGATGGTCATGAATTCATCCATGTATGAGAGCACTAAGTAAACTTAATGGATTATCAAAAAAAAAAAAGGACAAGAAGTTTGGGGAGGTGGGGAAAGTTAGAGGTGGCAGATGGCTAATATGGTTGTATCTGATCATATTTCATTGTATACATGTGTGAAATTATCAAGGAATAAAAGGGAAAAATTACTAAAGGAAAAAACTCATTCTTCCGGAACATAAAATAGTTTTCCACCATGTTCAATATTCTATCCTAAGTGTTTATGGGATGTGTGGAACACAGTAAACTAGATTTAATCATTAAAAACAAACATATTACACCACACACACTATTTTCCATAACACTTATCAAGAGGTTTTACAGAGCTCAAACCAGCACATAAGAAGAGGCTGTGTCTCAGTTCCCTCTGCCTTCTCTCAGAGACATTTGTAATGGCCTACACAATCACTCTGTAGGTGACTCATGAATGTAGATTGCCAAATAGGCCAAAAGCACAGAAGATGACCCAAAGTAGTTAAACCCACGGTGGAGACTGAAATAAGATATTTTCCATTTTCAATTCCTTCCAGAAAGAAAAGTCAGAGGGTCATGTTCTCTCTGAGAAAAATACATGCTTTCAAGTCTTTTCAAGTAGTAGAGTTTAGGTTGTTGCAAAGGTCGTTGAGATAATGGGAATGAGTTCTCCGGTACAGCTATTTTGCTTGCATGAGAACAGACAAAATCCATAATATTCACAATAAATTCCAGGTCTTAGGAGTATACACACTACCTTCTTGCTTTCCTACCTTCCCAAATGAGAACTGGTTGGCAGTTAAAGTGACTTCTCAGTTAATTACTATCTTTCAAAATTATGCTGGGACTGTTCATATATAGCCCAAATCAAAGTACCCAGTACTAACTGCCTCCTGGTGATACTAGACAGTGAGATGTCTGTAGAGGACAGCATCCATGACCCTCAAACTATAAAAGCACTTCTCTGGAAATTCACCAGTCTAGAAAGAAAATGGTCACCATCAGTGTGAAGATTCATTTTGCACACCGTAAATCTCTCTGTATGTGCGCACCATGACAGTACTCAGAAAGGACAGCTTTGTTCTGAGGAGCATTCTGCAGTTGTTTGAATGAATTTCAGATTTAAAACAACACATCTATAAAGAAGAAGTCTCCTCTAAAGAACAAATGCCTGCAGAATGTCAAAGTAGGCCAGACTCATGGGTATGAAACTGAAACGTTCAGGAGAGTGGGTGAACGAAGAGTAAGATCTGACACGGTTCCTTAAGCACTCTGATTCTCATTTTATGTGAGCTCCTCAGTGCTTCCCAAGAAACTGAAATATCCAGCCACTGATAGCTGTAACTGGCTTCCATTGTGGAGTTCAGTTCCTCAGATTCAAGGGCTACCTAAGAATTCTCAGATACTACCCACATCATACTGCATTACTCTAGAAGGAACTGCTTCACAACAGTGTACTTCGCAACAGTGCTTCGCAGCAATACTCACAACAGTGTACTTCGCAACAGTGTGGTTCACAACTGCCATGACCCTAGGAGAGCTCTGTAGAAGGATAACTTTGCAGCAGGGCACTAGGTGACAGATGCTGACTATGCTCAAATGAAAAGCAGAGTGTGTGGGAGGAGGAAGTGACAGAGTAGGGTAGAAACAGTAAGGAAGAATATCTCATGTCTGCATTGACCCAGTGGCAAGGGGAAAGAAGACCCCATTTCAGTGTCGCTGACAGAGGTTCACATCCTACCTCTGCTGCTGCACGTGCTTATCTGGTCCAACTCCAGGAAACAGATGGTGATGCTTTGCTTGTGAGACCGATGCATGCAGTAACACGGGGATATATTACCACTTCTTACTGCACATGGTAAGCACATAACAACACAACAGCTTCCTGTACGCAACCGCATGGGAGCAGAGGAGAAGGCTGGGATCATTTTCCCCAAAAGTATTCACTTGGGGATAAATAAATAGCAAGATTTTCCCAACCAAAGAGAGAGAGATGCATGTGTCCTCTGAACTCCCAGGAACAGACATTTCTCAACTATGGTCAGTCCTGTTCCTGTGGGCTTCATTTGCTTTCCACATGCACACGATCATGCATCATCTCATGTGCTATGAAAGGCACAGCTTCTCCTGCATGTGGATCACTATGGATTGCAGTTTAAACCTGTCTAGACTCTCATGGGAAAGAGAAAACACCAGAGGATGGGTTGAGACTAGAGTCAAAGGCATTCCCCAGCTGCCTTTGATGCTTTGGTGTCCTCTTTCACACAAGCGAACAAAGCCCATGCTGGGGCTTAGCTCTTTCCCTCTCTTGCACCTACATGCTATCGAGACAAGTTGTTTCTGTTCTGCTGTTTCCATGTGTGGTTATTTTATCACCATCCAATAGTCCTACTTCTTAAATTAATATCCTACCAGATGTAGGCCTGGGGAGATGCCTCATTGGTAAAAGGCCTGCCGTGAAAGGATAAGGACCTGAGTTGGAATTCCTAAGACCCATGTTCACATCTGGGCAAGCTAGCATGTGACTGCCACCCAGCACTGGGGTTGAGGTGGCAGAGACAAGCATATCCTTGCAGTTCATTGGTCAGATTCAGTGAGAGACACTGTCTCAGAAAAACTGAGGTGGAGAGTGGTAGGGAAAGATACCCGTGTCCACTTCTAGCCTTCACAGGCACAAGCTCACACACACACACACACACACACACACACACACACACACACACACACGAGAGAGAGAGAGAGAGAGAGAGAGAGAGAGAGAGAGAGAGGAGAGAGAGAGAGAGACACTATCAGATGTAGACAACAAACTAATAATCTTTTGAACATGATTAATGTGTTACTGAAATTATCATAGCCAGTAGCCACTGATGGAACGTCTCCTGTGCAGCAGACATGTGTCCACTCTTTTGTTTCTCCATAAGTCTTGGAGGCAGAAGAGAACTTGGGGCATCTTTTGCCTGTCATCAAAGTTCCGAGAGGCCAAACTGAAAGTGCCCTCCTCACCAGTGTTGGCGTGGACTCATTCCTCTCTCGACAGTCACGTTCACAGACCATAAATCACATCAGTCGAGCCTATGGTTAGCAGCAAGAAAGGTCTCCAGAGAAGGTAATTATTGACAAGCGTAGCCCATTGAGACTTCACGGGCCTGTCACTCCGCTGCACACTATCCACGGGCCTCTCACCTCACAAGCCAGGAGGCACAAAGGCAGCTTTATGGGGAAGGGATGACAACCACCCCATCTCCAGCCCCGCAAAGGAGTGTCCAGGAACGTGTGAAAGCCAGAGGGCCTGGCCTTCCACCTCCTTAATCCCTTCTGGGTTTTTCCTCCATCCACAGCCCCCACTGTGATCTACAAGGGACCCCTTTTTTTCTGTTTCCCTCCCTCTTTTCTGCCAGCACTGTACTCTCTTCTCTGTTTGTGCCTAAACACTTACAAAAGACATCCAACAATGCATTAGCCTCCAACTATGAATGATGACTTTGACATACGTTAACCTCCACGAAAACCTACAATGATAAAACTGTTCAGAAAGGGTCATCGCTAGAGGCCAAGGCCTCCTCATGGAAGCTTCAGCCCCTCTGAGAGCTGCCCACACCTGCAGGTTCCCTTTTCTCATTTGGAGAGAATATGGACCAGTTTCCCATGGCACACAGTACTTGTAATTTTCAGTGAAGTTGGCTGAACAAATGTGTCGTCACCCATGAAGTTGTCCTGTGGCTAAGGTGTCTTTGCACAGGGTTGTGAGACATTAGGGTCACCCTTAGGAAAGTTCCCTTGATGGGGAAGGCTGCAATCATTTAATTCAGAATACTAGAGTCTTCATGCTGAGCAGAAGATGTTAAACAGGGGATGGTACCGCGAGGAAGTCTGGGAAGAGAGGCAAGGGAAGCAGGGGGTGATGGGAAGGAGAAATAGAAGGATCTTTTGTTAGCAAGACTAATCACTAAGCATTTTTAATTAGCAACTAAGTGTAGCATGAATCTTAAAAGTCTTAACGAGTTCTTATTAATAAAATCAAACCTCAGCCAGGTATTGGGGTGAACATTGGAAGGTTAGAGAGACAGAATAAGCCACAGCTATCTCACCTCGCTGAATCCTCAGCTGGTCTTGTTTCCTCAGACTGGATGCCCCGAGCCCTCATCCAGAATGGGTCTCAGCTGAACTGCTGCTAGAAGCCTGAAAGCTTAACCAGCCACATGCTTCTCCAGGCCAAAGGCTTCTCCAGGCCAAAGGCCTCTCCAGGGCAAAGGCCTCTCCAGGGCAAATGCCTCTAGTTTCTGGTCCTCACGTTTTATATATCTTTCTGCTTTCTACCACCACTCCCTGGGATTAAAGGTGTGGCTTTCTGGGATTAAAGGTGTGTATCACGGTGCTTGGCCGTTTCCAATGTGGCCTTGAACTCACAGAGATACAGAGGGATTTCTGTCTCTGGAATGCTAGGATTAAAGGCGTGTGCTACCACTGCCTAACCTCATGTTTAATGTTGTGGCTGTCCTGTTCTCTGACCCCAGATAAGTTTATTAGCATACACAATATTTTGGGGAACACAATACCACCACAACTAAGTCCCCTTAACTCACTACAAATAAGGGTTGATCTTATGTAGCCCTAATAATCCAGGCCTTGCCTCCGATTGGCTAGATATTCTCCTACCACGGGCCTTTGTACACACCTTCTATGTGCCTCAACTGCCTTTTCCAAACACCCACACATTCCCATTTCAGGACCTCCTTCAGATTCTATTTCTTAAGGGGTCCTTTCTTGTTTCTAGTTTTACAGCTGTCTGTCTAATCCTGTTTCTCTCTTTCACCACTTCATTTTTTATTGCACTTGTTGTTATCTTATATGCTAGGTTTCTTTTTTAATTTCAGGTGTGCATGTCCACAGCTGTACATTGCTTGGAGGTCAGAGGTGTCTTTATTGCGCCCACCTTATTTTTTGAGACAGGGTGTCTCACTGAGACAGAGCCCATCAATTCAGCTAGACAGGCTGGTCAGAAAAGACACTTCCCAGTGTCCAGGGGAACAGGAGTGTCCTCCATCTCCACCTTCCCAGTACCAGGATCACATGCTGCCCCTGTCTCTACCTCCTCAGCGCTGGGATTATGTGTTGCCTTCTGTCTACATGGTAATACAAAATATTCTGAGCAAGGTTGGGATTTTCTTTTCCACTCTTAGAAGATAGAAAGTTATTTATTTTTATTAACACAAAATATTAGAATCTTAGTTATTTCCCTATTGCTGTAATAAAACTCGATGCATGACCAAGGCAACTTATAAAAGAAAGCATTTGATTTGCCTTACAGTTTCAGTGAGTTCAAGTCCAAGTAGAGAAAAGGAACAGTTCAGAGCTCACATCTTGTTCTACAGCCATGAGGCAGAGAAACAGAAAGAGAGAGAGAGAGAGACTGGGGATGACTCTAGTCTTTGAAACCTCAAAGCCCACTCCCAATAACACACCTCCTCTAACAAGCCCACACCTCCTAATCCTTCCCAAACAGTTCCACCAACTGCGGACCAAGCATTCTAATATATGAGCCTGTGGGGCCATTCTCATTCAGCCACTAGAATAAGAGTTCCTGCCTTCTTTCCGAATGCCCTCCCACCCCGCTGTGCCCCCACTGCCCAGCCTTCTTTCCGAATGCCCTCCCACCCCTGCTGGCCACCTTCAGGTCACATGTCCTTGTGTCCCCCACTTCTACAACAACCTTTGTCCCCCTCATAGTCTTCTTGTCTGATCACAGTCTAAATCCACTCTCACATCAAGGCTGGAATATTCTAAACTCCATCTTGATTTCCTTGGTCTGTATCCATGGGTGACCAGAAAGATTTTTATTACATAATTATACATTACCCCTGGTCTAGAAGCTGGGTTTTTTTTTAATCAGGACACATCTGTCTCAAGTACTGAGAGTAATTTTCAAGAGAGGAGTGTACTCCATGTCTCCCTGTGATAGGGATGGACCATGATGCTTAATCAGAGAGGAATATGTCCTCATAATCAAGAATGAAGGGCTGAGAAGATAGACTCAATTTGCCTTATCATTTTCAGATTACAACATCTTAGCCCAGTGGGCTATACACAGTAAAGCTGTCTCCATCACACTATCATATTTAACATTAGTGTTAATTAATGAGTACTTGAACTCTGCAAAGAAAAGTTGATATTCATTATTGTGTGTGTATTTGGTATTGCTTAGTGCACATTGTTAATGTTTTTGCCCTAAAACATTTAAAGCAGCAGTTCTCAACCTGTGGGTTGTGACCCCTTTGGAGGTCAAATGACTCTTTCAGGGGGGTCACTTAAGACCATCTGAAAACACAGATATTTACAATATAATTCATAACAGTAGTAAAATTACAGTTATGAAGTAACAACAAAAAAAGTTGGGGGTCAGCACAACATGAGGAATTGTATAAGAGGGTCACAGTATTAGGAAGGTTGAGAACCACTGATCTAAAGGCTTTATAATTTTGGTTCTTCTCGGTTTATTTATTTTTTATTGTATGGATTAAACAATTTCTTTTTTGTATACATAGCTTGAAATTTGATCAAAGCAAGCACTTTCCACCAGTAAGCCACTGACGATTTACTGCAGAGTCGTGCTGCACGGGTAAGCAAGTCCAACAGCTCGGCTTTCACAAGAGGAAAATGCATGGTGTGTGTCCACAGAATCAGGCCCGAGAGGCTGAAAGGGACGTGAAAGAAATTTGACATGTGTCAAGCTTACTCCTATTTCATTACAAAACAGACCCAAGTCCAATGTTAAATGTAGCAGTGTTGCATGAGCTCAGTCAGAAAGGCTTTCACTAAACAGGATGTGATAGTTAAAGGAACCTCAGGACAGAGTTGAAAACCTAAGAGATAATTATTTTTTAATTTTAAAATCACACAATGGGCTGCTCTCCAGGGCCTATTCGGCTTTTCAGTCAGGGCCAGTGTCTGAGAATTTCCCAGGCTCCTCTCACAGGCTCACAAGTTTCTCCCGGTATCAAGTCCCTCCCGATATCAAGTCCAGCCTCTTGTTCCCTTTTGCCTCTTGATAGGATACTAGTTTGTGGGTATTCCTAAAAAGTCAGCCCCAAAGTAAGAGAGGGTACTTTTTGTGTGTGTCCGTGTGTGTGTATGCTTGTATGTGTGTCTCTGTGTGTGTGCCTGTGTGTGCGTATGTGTGTGTGTACACGCTCAAGGATCCATACGCACATGCTTGCTCCATGCCTTCCTCAGTCTCTGCCTCATTTTTCTGAGACGGAGTCTCTCAGTGAAGCTGGAACGGCTGGTCTGGAAGCCTCTCATTGACTCACTTGCCACTTCGGCCCCTGAGCACCCGGAGCCGGGCCCCTCCCCTGAGCTGGAGATGCAGGCTGGCATCAGCATGCCCAGCTTTAATGTGTGGACTGCGTCTCAACTCAGCCATCTCCGCTGTCCCACGGAGGCGCTACATCTAGGGAAACCAAGTTTCCTTTATGGGTTCTTCGTCTCGTTAATAAAAGAATTTTAAAACGGACTCAGAAGCAAGCTTAAAGACAATTTTGTTGGAGTTTGAGAGGAATACAGAGCGAGAGAGGTGTAAATCTTAGCATGGACCCAGAGAGAGATGGGGAAAGGGAGGAGGGAAAGCTTTGCCTTCCGCCTTAGGGGTTGGTAAGTAGCCACGTGGCAGAAGGGGAAGGGCTTCAGGGAAAGAAAGCTCAGAGTGCCAGAAAACGCTCGTGCAGTGTGGAGACTAAAAAGTAAAGGAGGAAAAGGTTGCGGCACTGTCTGATGAAGTTCTGCAAGCATCTGCCCCAAAAGAGGGGGTCCTGGGGAACACAAGTACATCCTCTCATTAAAGGGGTAATTAGTCCCTCCCTCTCCTTAGCACGTCTTCCAGTGAACCGGCTCTTCCTGTGGATGGAATCCCAGCCAAGTGATTGACAGGTTCAGTTGGGTCATCTCTTAAAAGGAGGAGCCAAGGTATAGTTAGGTCTCAAGAAAACCCGGGACAAGTCTCCTTCAGTACCTGTGCCTCCTCCCAGCACTTCTCACCCCGCCCCCTACCCTAAGCCCCTCCCTCCAAGGGGTGGGGCTTCACTACTCTTTCCCCAGCCTCATCCTAAGTAAACCTCAGCCTTATTTTGGACATCCTCTAAGCCCCACATGACCGTGTGCAGTCTGAACCCCTGCAGATGCCTCTGGCTGTACTCTCCCTCATATCTACAATAAACCTCCTCAACCCATACCTAGAAGCAGTCATGTCCTCATTTTTTCATTCAATTATGTGGTATTTGGGGTAGTTTAGTTCCCAGGACCACACGGAAGACTTAGATTGGATATTTTTTACCAAGAGGAAGTCCCTGTGTTCAAATGGACTTCAACAAAGCCCAGAAACTTCTAACTTTTCGTATGGTAATTTAAACCCACAGAGTGGCAAAACACATTTACCAGAGACTTCAGGGTGGAGGTCAAAGCCAGCATTTAGGATGGAAGACTTCTCAAACTTCCATGGCTGTCAATCCTCAGTAACAGTCTTCCTTTGAAACTGACAACACGTCCTCAAACAAAACAAAGTGGCTGCCTAGAAGAAATGCATCATGGGGACTTTAACTCTAGTTTAGAAACTTCTGGAATTAAAAGTGGTATTCCAGCTGAAGGAACGACCCACTAGGTAAAAGGCTTGCTATAGCAACCATGAGGAGCTGAATTCAGACTTCTAGAACTTCTGAAATACCAGGAAGGTGAGGATGTCATCTGAAGCCCCAGGCCCTGGGAGACAGAGATGAAGATTGCTGGAGCAAGCTGGCAAGCTTGATTTGCCATATCAGTGAAATCTGAGTTCAAATGAGAGACCCTGACTCAAGTAATAATGTAGAGATATAGAAGACTCCAGACACCAACCCTGGACTTCTTTACACACACATACATACACATGTAAAAAATAAACAGGAGACCACTAAAGACATTACTAAGTATGGACCAATATTTCCCAGTATATGGTGCTAAGTACCCCATCTCTAGTCTTTGGGCAAGGCAAACTCACTGGTGATACTCCACTTGTTAAAAATGAAACTTGACTCCATCATGATTGTTATGGTGTCGAGAACTAGGCAGAATGTTGCAAGGTAAGAAATTTATTTTATAGCTGGGCCAGTCCTTAGGAGCAGGAGAATGAAGTGGCCAAGACTAAAAGCAGGGGAGTCTTTTTATAGTCAAGTTCAAGCCTGAGGAACACAGCAAGTGATTACAAAAGTAGAATTTCTGCAGTCAATTTAGTTAGTTATCAGCCACTTCTCAGAATACATCATGAAACATTTATGGTCAGCTAGTTCCCCAAACGTACCATGAAACAATGGAAACAATTTATGATGTGTAAGTTGTTTGGCTGGAACCTTCAGCTTGCCCCTACATGATCCAGAAAGCCCCATTCCTGTCTCCCCAAACCCTGCCCACTCTGAACAAAGGAAAGGCTCCAAAGAGCCCAGTTCTGCATTCTTGGCGGTGGCTACTGCAGTTTGCTCCCCTAAAGTTACCAGTCACCCAGATTCCCGCCTAAATCGTTCAGCTTTTGACTATAATTGGACACAAACCCAGCTTGCAGCAGACACATCATCACCCCCTTGCCTACAACCTATATAATCTACCTGCTTTAGTTTAGGTGTGTGGCTTCTCCAGCCTCAACCTCTGGGACTGGAGAACCTGCCCAGGAGTTGCTTTGCTCAAATAAACCTGTTGTTATACTTTTTCAGTTCAGCTTGATCCAGCTTACAGTGTCAGCAGAGAAACCTATTGGGGCTGGGGCGGGGGGCTGTTAAAAACCACAAGATCATAGTGGAAGAATAAGTAAAAAAACAAAACAAAAAACAAAAAAACAACCAAACAAACAAAAACAAGTTGACCTTTAGCTTAGGACATGATTAGAGAAAAACACCATAGGGAACAGCATAGAAACAAACCAAATTCTAACATTCTGTTTAACTAGAAGGAAGAAATGGAGCCAGCTGGTCCTTAATAGTCATCTGCTGAATACATAACCTGGGAGGCATGGCCCCAGCACCAGGAGGCTCAGCACACTTCTGAGATACAGCTAGAGGAGCAAACTGCTGTTCTCTCGAATTGCAAATGCTTTGGCAAGTACAAAAAATCTAAAATTGTCTGAATCCTACTTCCCACGGGGATCTGCTAGGAACCAATTTGTCCTGGAAGGTACAGGCATCTATTTTAAACTACAGACCAGCTCTCAGACAAGCCTTATAATTTGGAGGGATAAAGACTTTGTTTGGAATCTCCAAAGGAAAACCCAAAGATCCATAGTGTAAACAAGATGCAAAATGGTCCAGTCACTTTCTACTCATGGAAGCCAACGCTCTGGAGCTGTCTTGCTCCTCCATGTTCAGTGCCCCCACCCAATTACTTAAATAGTGGATTCTCTAAGGGCACGTCTCACAGCTGGAAAACTTTCTAATGCAGTCATATGATTTCTTTTTATTAAGTTTTAAATGCCATAGGAGGGTGGGTTTGTGAGACTTTTAAAAGGTAAAGTGGCGGCAGCTAGTGGAGCAGTGAGTCTCTTCAGTCACAGTGGAGAGAGAAGAATCTCCCAGGGGCTCTTCCATCAAATGCAAACCCTCCTGCTACAAGGAAGTCAAACAGGTAACACAAGAATTGGCTGATTACTGGAGTCAGATTCTGACATGATTCCTTTTATTCAGCTGTGCTGTTTGGGGCCCAACAAGGAGAATCAGGACCCCTGATTTCTTATCCCCTTTCCACTTTGGACTCACTATGGTCTGAACAAATTCCTGCCTCCCAGGGCTAGCCCTTTCCTCTCAAACACTGGAGATAATGATAGTGTTTCAGCCCTTAATCTTGGTAATGATGCCAGGGTTAATGAGAGTGTTTGGAAGGGGAGAATGTCTTTGAGCAAGGATCAAAGTATGGGTGAGTACATTTTATTAGAAGCAATAATAATGGGCCCTGCACTCTTGACGCCTGGCGAGCAAACCACTGCCCTTCTGGCCTGCATTAATTCTTGGACCCAAGGGTGTTAATTAGAGTGAAAATGTACGTACTGAATGGCATCCAAGGCCCTAAAGGAATTAATCCATCTCCAAAAGGTGGCTAATTTACCTCTGCCCTCCCCGCTAGGCTTCTACCCATTGTTAGTGCAGAATAACCACACCCTTCCACCTCTTATCAGGCAGCTTTGCTTCCTTCCATTTCACTAATAGAATAAAAAGAACCCAAAAGTGCTATTGAAATAATCACCCCCTCCTTGAATATTTACTCTTTATTCATTGGTGAGGACCGTCCCAAACTGTGGTTATCTGTATTTGAGATCAGCTCTGTTTCCTCTTGTCATAGTGTGCAGACCACATCTGTTCAGTTTAGGCAGAACACATTTAAACATTTCCTTTTTCAGATCTACTCCTACACCTTTGCATTTTGTCCCATAAAAAATGCTTTCCACTCCCTTCACAGAAACAAAATTCCCCACAGTCTAGCATAGACATCACCAAGATCCCAGCCAAGTCACTTAGATCTAATCTGTTTTAGCCAGGGCATTCAAATAGACCCTTAGTGAATGGTGGTGGTTATCATAGGATTTTTCGTTATAATTGCAGTTTCACTTGGAACAATTACTCCCTTGATATTCACATTGCTTTCTCACTCATCATAAATAAAATCATAAAATAGGGTAGAGTAGAAGTTAAAGTACCACGAGACACAGTGGGTAAGCCATTTGCCCCCAGAAATCACACAGTTGTTCATATGTTGGAACTAGTTAATGAGCTGGAGGGCAAGTCATGTTGAACGACACAGACACAGAGTAAGTGTGGTCCTTATAGCACATCTCGCCAGGCAGCTGGAATGTCCTTGGCAATGGCCTAATTCAATTTTTCATCATACCGATAGAATACCCAGAGCTTTGTCACAGATCACACTTTCCCATCCAGGACCCTCTGCACTAATAGAAGTGAGTTCCTGAGAAGGAAAAGTGCTTTGCATGCAAAGTACCTCAGTTAAGGTTTCCGGGTATCGCACTGAATAGTCACCTAGAATAACATCAACGCTGTCCAACTTAAATCAAAAGATACTCTTAAAAACAGTACCGGCCCTTATCTAATCCCGGGTTAAATAGTAATGCTAGTTTGCCATTTAGGTAAATAGAAAGGCTGGAGTGGGCTGCAAAGGTTGCGCCCACGCATGTTTACATTAGTTAGCTCTGCTCCACAGGAAACACGCACTTGTGACACCGTGGACAACCAAATCTCTCAGAGATCAATTCCATAAGAGAGAATTCCTCAGCTCCCTGGGGAGAATTCATCCTGAGAGGCAGAACTTGTTACAGGTGCTTCTGGGGATCTGAATGACCTGGTGAGAAAGAAGCTGCTCTGGGCTGATAACTACACAGAGAAGTGCCTCCAGGTGGGTCACAGAGAGCAGGAAGTGCAGCGGAGACTAGTCTCTTACACCTTGTGTATGACAAGGGGAAGCAGGATTCGGTCAACATTGGATCTCTGCACCTTCCTTTCCACCCTCCCTACCTTAAGAGAATGCAAAAGGAGAGAAATTTGCTGGGGTGGGGGAACTCTTCAGGGACCTTTCAAGGAATAATTTTACACTCCAAAAGCAAGAATTAAAGATTCTAGATATCTTATAAAACTCCAGAGAATACTTCTGAGAGTTGATGATATATACAACCAGATGATTATACAAACACTTTCAAGTTGAATTTTAATTTTTATGTATATGGGTGTTTTGCCTGTATGTATATCTATGTACCACTTGCTTGTCTGGTGTCTACAAAGGCCAGAAGAGGGTATCAGATCTCCTGGAACTGGAGTTACAGATGATTGTGAGCCACCATGTGAGTGCTGAGAATTGAACTCAGGTCTTCTTCAAGAGCAGCCAGTGCTCTTAACTGCTGAACCAACTCTCCAGCCCCGCATTCATTTATTTATTTTTATTACATTGATTTATAGATACAGGGCACATACATATACTTGCACACGTGTGCTACAGTACCCTTGTAGAATTAGAGGACAACTTGTAGGAGTTGGTTCTCTCCTTCCCCACATGGGTCCCAGGGATCCAACTAATGTCAGCTTGACAGCAGCCACCTATACCTATTGATCCCTCTGATGACCCTTCATAAACATTTTAATCTGAATTTACCTTTTCTTTATTCCTTTTCATTCTTTTCAACATCTGAAGACTGTCCTTTTGTGTTCATTTCTCAGTGATTTGTTGCTGCTACTGCTGCTGTTTTATTTTGTTGCTGTAAGAAATAATCTTTAAGGAACTTTGAAACTAGCATCGAGGCATTGCAGTCAACTGTGACTAGCTGTAACTTTCATTAAAAAAAAAAACTGAAGTAAATATTTGAACCTATCTACTTATATTTAAAGGAATTGCAAGACACTGGAACTTTTTCTCGTTATAAAGCATCTAAAGAATTTCTGTGGTTCTTATCCACCAGGATTTGGTTCATAATACTTTTTGGGAATCCATGCAAAGAAGGCATGCATGCATTCCATGAGTAGTGCTGTCCCCTCCGTGACCCTGAGCCACCGTCATGCATCTGAAGCCCCCGGTGCACTCCAGGGTAGTCCTCCTCTGCTTTTACTCACCAGGACATAAAACTGTCAGCTGAAAACCTTTGCTAAGAGCCTGTGTACTCTGTGGGTAACCCTCACCTCTGCCTGTCTCTGCCACTCCAACCTCTGACTTAGGAACTGCAGTATGAATGTGCTTGCTCTATTGGGGGTTGGGGGTGGAGGGGTGGTCCATTCCTATAGTTAGAAGCTAGACCTTTCTCCTAGCTGAGCCATGACCACTTCTGATACACCAATCATACATTAGCCCTCAGTAGCTCCAAGGCTGAACCTCAAGCACTACCCAGCTGATCCAAAACTTAATAAGATGAGGTAAAAACAAGTAGAGATTCAAATGTCTGCTCTACAATGGTAAGTTATACCTCCATACCAAAAGACTCAACCATTGAGCTAGCTCGAGATGCCCAGATCTCATCATGAAAACACACATAACACACACACACACACACACACACTCACACACACACACACAAAGACAGTATGTCTCCTCCAAAAATGATCACTGAGGAAAGCAACTTAGATGATACACAAGACAATGAGTTCAAAATAGCAGTTATAAATATGTTCAATGAACTCAAAGGCGATATGAATAAATGTTGGAATGAAGACAAGGGAAAACATAAACAGCTAGATGAAATAAAGAAGACAAGTCAGGATATGAAAATAGAATTCAATAAAGAGGTAGAAATTCTAAAGGAAACCCAGCTGAAATAAAAATTGAAATGAAAAATTGAGTGAGTCTAATAAAAAGGTCAGGGGGAAAACCTCACCAATAGATTGAATCAAATTGAAATCAAGGCTTAAAGACAAGGTAAAGGAATTAAATCATTCAATCAGAGAAAATAAAAACTTAGTTCATAGTTTAGGTTTCTGACCATGTTTTACATTCATATTTTAGTATGTAGCTCAAGTTAGTGTGTCTCTTTTCCTAATAACTTATATAGCTTACTTAAAAACTTGAAATCATCCTTTTCTATCTTAATGTGTCTTAAATGTATTAAAGCATAAATCTGGAAACATCCTATTTTGGAGAACTAGCCCTTACCACTTGTTTATTGAACTAAGCATTTCTAAGAGCTGAAGTTATTCTCTTCTTACTTATAAACTTTATTACAAATAACTTATGAATCAAAAAAGCACACACCAAAATTAACCAGACTCAAAGTCTAGAAATTCACTGAGGCATTGTGTGTCTTGAAGACAGTCTACAGGCCATTTGACATGCTGTTCCAGGCTGAAAGTGTGTATATCAAACTTTCCAAAAGAGAATTTTCTACTCATTTTTATCATTCTCTTCTTGGAGTTTGATTTTAGAATTTTGACTTATCTGAAAGTTAGTACTGACAACAGATTTATTATTCAGCAGTTCCTAGACACCTACCTTTTCAATTTATGAACGTATTTTCTGGCAGAAGTCTGAGATCAGATTATTTAATAGTAAAATGTAACCCTGGGAACCCCTCTAAGTCTTTTACTTTTGGGTATAAGGCCAACAACAAGGAAGTTCTAGCTAAATATTGCATTAATTAAGGGCTAGCCTCTTTCACTGTTCTGAATTCAATCCCTACTTGAGTCTCCTGCCTTAGGCAAAACTCCCCTTCCAGATGAATGGATATCTTGAAAAGGAGGGGAGATTTTTCTTTAGGAAAGATAAAGACGCTTTCCACTCCATACTTTTCTTGTAAATTCCCTGTGGGAGAAATCCAGTGAAAGGTGAACTGGCGTGAAGGCAATCAGTTTGCCAACAGAATGTGATGAGCCTGCCACTGTGATGTGGATAGAGACATTACTCCCAGAGTCACAAATAAGACTCTGTTTTCAAAGTCCTTCAGAGGACCTCCAACAAGTACCAAAGTAGCCAACATGGACAGGCAATAAAGACAGCTAAAGAATACAAAGAAATAATTTCTCTAGTTATCTTATTTGGGGTGGAGGAGAACTGAGGTATTTTGCCACAATGTTGTTTCAGATATAGGTTCAACCTGGGAGGATTAATCACCAAATGGGCACCATTAGCTAGTGCATGGAAAATTACCGCTACTTTCTGTTTAGAACTGTGTTCACACGTTAGTGAAAATCTAAGTCACCAAAAAGTGAGAGAAATTATTGGAAATTTTCATCTAAGAGTTATACACAGGCAATGCTACACCTTGTATTCTCCAAAATACGAATGTAACAAACATTCATTTCTTCACAAATTCTCAATACTTGCAAAAGATGTAAGATCTTCGACCAGTAGGCCCAGTACTCACTCTTCTCATACAGACTCCTGAAGCTTGCCTTGTGAGATAGCCTAGTGTGAGCTCTAAAAGCTTCCAAGCCAGTGGATTAGGTAGTAGACAAAGTAGGAAGGGCAGGGGTTAAAAAAGAGGGTTGCAATGCCAGGCAAGTCTGAGGTGGCATCAGAAATGGGTGTGAACACACAGAAGGTTCATGAGAAAAGAACTCGCCTGTGAAGGGAAGGAAGAGCCAAGCTAGTGTACAAGTGGAACATGGCCTTTACACTGTGCGGATAC
The DNA here is from genome assembly GCA_902168325.1 of Peromyscus nudipes. Classification (NCBI taxonomy): domain Eukaryota; kingdom Metazoa; phylum Chordata; class Mammalia; order Rodentia; family Cricetidae; genus Peromyscus; species Peromyscus nudipes. The sequence continues at coordinate 16,652 of CABHPH010160655.1, read as the reverse complement.
ATGTTGCTGTGACTGGTTTAATAAAGAAGCTGACTGGCCAATAGCTGGACAGGATAAAGTTAAGCAGGAGACCCAGACTAAGGACAGTGGGAAGAAGAAGGGCAGAGTCAGAGAAGTCTCCAGCCAGACACAGCTAGGAAACAGGAGGTGCAAGATGAAAGAGAGGTAATGCCACATGGCAGAATGTAGATTAATATAAAAGAGTTAATTTAAGTTGTAAGAGTTGGCTAGTAACAAGCCTGAGCTATTGACCAAGAATTTATATTTAATATTCATTTCTGTGTGGTTATTTGGGAGCAGCTGCCAAGACACAAAGAAACTCCACCTACATACTTAAGTGTCTTACAGTATGTGTAAGAGTAAGAAGCATTCAGCCACACAATGGCTGACTGGGAAAATTGTCAGATAAAGAAATAAGAAGTGAAATCAATTCAACATTGAGGACTCTAATCCCACACAGATGTTTAATGCCATCTCCATTAGAAATGGAAAGGGAACAGGGAAATTACTCAAGACTGCTGTCTTCATGCATATCTCTTTTTTTCCCAGAAAAAAGATAAACTCAGAAATTCTCCAGTAGAAGAAAGCTTATTTTTTCCATGTTTCTTGATAACCAGTTGTCATGGTATACTTTGTACTTTAGACAGGAGAAACTGTCTCTGTTATTCTGAGAAAAAGAAAAGATTCAAGTTACAGTTAGTATTTCTGCTAAATTATGTGGAAATTAGTGTAGAAAACAATGTTTCACAGGCTCCCCATGCCCTGACCTTGACTAATGGAGCTGTTATGTTCCAGATGTTGTAAATGAGATTTTAGCTTTAAGAATCCTCCTGATGCCACAGTAGTCTAGAAGGAAGGGAGTCAGCATTTTGTTACTACATCAAAATACTGAGATAATCAACGTATATGGAGAAAGATTCGTTTCTACTAAAGGTTTCAGTGCATGCTTCCTAGGACCTGTTGAGTCTGGGCTGTGGTAAAGACACTGCTGACCATATGTAGCTGAGAACCAGAGACAGAAGGAGGAAGAGAGAGACCAGAGTTTCATAATCTTCAGAAGCACACCTTCTGAGTCATGTAAAAGCTAAGGCCTCCCAGCAGATCCACCTCCTGATGGGTATACTCTCAGGAGCTACAAAGCTGTGAACTATGCTTTTCTTGCATGGCCCTTTGAACCATCACAATTAAACTAAACCTACTGCCAGAGTCCATACTGATCTTCTAGGGAAAACGCAATTTCCTCCTCCCTCTCTCCTTTCTCTCAGGCCAAAGGATTTGTCCTGCTATGTACATATTTTGTCACTAATTAATTTGTTCAATGTTACAGGATAGCAGTTGGGATTTGGGGGTAGATTAGTGTAACCTTTCATTAGCTATTGCTAAAAAGAAGGAGAATCAAGTGAAAATTACGTTTCTTTGGGAAGTTTTACAATATACCAACTTGTGAATGATGGAGAGGCTGTAAACAGCCAACCATAAGACAGGGAACATTAAGCAAGTTCCAGAACACCAACGAGCCTTGATTCCTATGTCTTTTGGGTTGCCTTCCTCCCAGGTTTCTTTTCCTTAGTTGGTGGTTTGAAAGAATATGGCCTCAAAGGGAGTGGCACTATTAGGAGGTGTGACCTTATTGAAGTAAGTGTGGCCTTGTTGGAGGAAATGTGTCACTGTGGGGGCAGACTTTGAAATCTCTTTTGCTCAAGCTTCGCACAGTATGACACACAGACCACTTCTTGTTACCTACAAGATGTAGGACTCTTAGCTAACTGTCCAGCATCATGTCTGCCTGCAGGCTGCCATGTCCCACTATGATGATAATGGACTGAATCTCTGAACTGTTAATGAGCCAACCCAATAAAATGTTTCCTTTATAAGAGTTGCAGTGGTCATGGTGTCTCTTCACAGCAATAGAAACCCTAACTAAGAAAGACACTTAGGACTTCCTAGATCTCTGTAATAAATCCCTTTGAACTTCTCTATTATGAGCTTCCTGTAACAAACCTAAGAAGGATGAACAATGATTGATTGATCATCTGGGTCTGGGGCAATAGAGGGAGACAGAGAGTTAGGATCTCAGGCTTTCACATCTATACATTATATATAAGTGATGACTGGTATACAGTTTAATAGTAGAGCATTTGCCTAGCATGTATGAGCCTGGAACTCAATCCCCAGCACTTCAATAAATAAGTTAATTAATTATTAAGTTAAAAATAACTGTTGGCCAGGACTATCTCTTCCCAGGATACTCCTCTAGACATACCCACTCCTACTACCTTGTTGCCAACCCAAAAACTAGTCCTTGTGTCAAATATCTGAAATCAAGATATATTTGCCGTTCTCCAGATGCCTTTGGACTCTCTTCAAGAAAGTAGATTATATTCTCTACTTTGGTTTTTTATATTTATTTATTTACTTGTGCATACACGGGTGCCAGAGTACACATGAGGAGGTCACAGGACAACTTGCAAGTGTTGGTTCTCTCCTTCCACCATGTGGGTCCTGAGAATCAAACTCAGGTCACCATGATTGTTGGCAAGAGCCTTTACTCAGTGAAACTGCCTGTAAATTATATTTTTTTATGCTGGCTTTTTTTTTTCTAAAACAACATGTGACAGGGTGACCAATTTGTTTCCAGTCTGTGATTGTGTCTCTCCCTCTTGGAGGGCTGTTGGGAAGTGCTTAGTTCCTATGCTGCCATTCAAATAACAGCTACTCATGGAACCTCCCCCTTTGGGAATCCCAGGACTTTTCTTTCCTTGTAGATCATGCGTGCAGATGTGCTTAAGTCTTTCCAAGAGGTATTTATCAAGAAGTGTGTGGCTCCAAAGAAACAGATGGTCTCACTATGTGAAAAGCCTATACCTAAAAATTAAAATAAAACAAAACAAATCCCCAGCATTGTCATAAAAATTCTGAAACCAGGACACTCACAGTTCTCATAACTTAAGGTGGAATTATTCCACATGTGAGCCACTCTGCCTACATCTGGTTTCCATAAATGGTAATGATTGAGCAATAAGGGATGATAAAGAAGTGAGGTGGGAAATTTGAGTAGACATTTCATTGTCCCATGCTCCTTCCCGTGACAGAGAACAAATCCCTCCATACCCTTCGCTCTGAGAAACAATAAGTCACAAGATTCCCACAATACAATTTGCAAGCTTTACTATCTTTACATTATCTTTAAAATAGTAACTACACTATGAAAAAATCATTTTCTAATATTTTGTTTTAGAGTTCCACAAAATCAAGAAATTATCACTATGAAACTTAGACTAGAAGACTCCAGGTTTTTCCATTTATAAACTTGTTTTATTTATTTTTCTCGGGATATAATATACTCTTTCCTCTTTCTCTGCCTGCGAAAACAATAAAAACTAGATCTGGCCTAGTAAGAAAAGGCTTGAAGGAGCCCTTTGTGAATCCAGGGATGAGATATACAACAACATGTTACATAATTCTAGACTGATGTATCATTAATCATTTCATGTAAATAACTGTGCACCAAGAAATCGAAATTAAAACAGACATATGTCACACTGGTGTGTCTAGGGTACACACTAAACTGTTAGAATTGAAATCAAATGTTCTCTATGTTAACTGAAGAAATTCAGTGACAAACATATACAACATAAATAATAGAGTTCATTAAAATGATATAAACAGCATTTTAAATAATGAAGAATTATAAGGTCTTTAATACTTAAGAATCTTTTGAGAACACTGGAGTAAACGTATGATGCTGGAGAATGGCTAATGAATGGCAGCTTGTGATAATCAAGCTTTAGGTCCAACACCAAGAGAGACAGAAACCCAAGCAAAGCTCGTTCACAGAGCTGATGGACGTTAAGTCAACATGCTGCCAAGACAAACATTCCTCATGAGCTGCCCTGGAGACCCTTCCTATGTCCGTCCGTGGGAGGAAGTCACTTGCCAGATGTTATTGCTTATTTTTCAAGTCTGTCTTGGGCTTGTGCTTATTTTTTTCTTGACCTCCCCCAGCTTCTCTCATATATACCACATGGGGTTGCGGGGAGCAAGGCTCTATAACCGTTGTTCACACGGGGTTGCGGGGAGTAAGGCTCTGTAACCCTTGCTCACACGGGGTTGCAGGGAGCAAGGCTCTGTAACCCTTGCTCACATGGGGTTGGGGGGAGCAAGGCTCTGTAACCCTTGCTCACACTGGGTTGTGGGGAGCAAGGCTCTGTAACCGTTACTCACATGGGGTTGGGGGGAGCAAGGCTCTGTGACCCTTGCTAAAGAAGTATTTAGCTGTTCTAATCAATACGGACATCGGTCTCAACATGTGTTCTTGTTTATGTGTCCAGCCTAATTGCTGATGGATGTTGAGTGATTAGGCCCTCCTTCCCATGCTATCTGGATATCCGTCAGCACGACAGACTATTTTACAACTTGGCATCATGAATGACATCTTTCTCTGTTGTGATAACAAAAGGCCTATTAAATCTAATTCTAATCAAGATAAAGAAAATAAAAAGTCAACATTAAAGGAAAACACTGTGTTTTTCTTTAAAGATGTGTGATCCCTGGCTCTTCTGAAAGATCACACAGCTGCTATGCTCTACCAGCTGGGGTTCAAGGAAGAATTTCCCTGCAGTCTTGTTTTTAAGACAGAGCACCAGACTAGCTGATTCAGCAGTAAGGTCTCCATTGTTCTCCATGGTATCTGTTTTTACTGACCTTAATATAAGTCACAATGGTATTGGTGTGGGTCACAGTGTCCCTAGGGGTCTCCCATCTTGCCACATCTCCCTGTCAACTTGGCCAAAGTCAACTAACTCTTCTTATGGTAAAAAGACACTGTGCAGGCTTACTTCGGACACTCTGGTGGGATTTCATGGATTTGTCCCCCTGCTATCTTCCAGATCATTCCATAATTAGGAGGCAGGCCAGCATATCATGGAGGCAGAAGGTGTTAGTTACTTTTCTGTTGCTGCCATCAAGCACTGTGACCAAAGCACCTTAGAGACGTTTACTCTGACTTGTGATTCTGGACGGTTAAAGTCTGAAGAGCAGGGAGAGATGGCAGCAGGCAGGGTGGACGGTGGGAGCAGGCAGCTGAAAGCTCTCCTCTCGAACTACAATCACAAAACAGAGAACAAACTCAAAGTAAGCAAGGCTTCTTACTCTGAAAGTGTACCCCACTCCCGTATCTTAAGTCTGCCAAGGTCTTAAACACCTGCATCTCCCCAGACAGCACCCTGAGAGGACAAAGTATTTCAATGCCTGAGATTGTGGGAAACATTTCTCATTCAAACCCATTACATAGGGAAATAGGAGTTGGAGCCCAACCAGCTAGGAATATTCTGTAAATGAGCCCAACAGGACTGAATCCTTAAGAGTTACATGAGGAACTCAAAGGGCTGTAATTTAAATTATCTTTACATACACCTGAGAAAATTTAAAACACAGGTAAAAGATGAATATAACCTCTTTGTTATCACTAAATTGTGTCCGACTACCCAGAGGATGGGCCCTGGCACACAGTATATACATAATATTCATTAAACAGACAAATGAGTAGATGGGTAAGTGGATGGATAGATGGTCAAATGGATAGAAATGCAGTCATTGCTGTGTAAAAAAATTGAGCACAGATTTCCTCATGCATTTATTAACATATTCAAGTTGGATAGTAAGTACCCCTTCAAATTTTGGGCATAGCTTTTTACATGTCTCCATCTGTCTGGGCATGTCCAAAATTCTCCTGATCCTGCTTCCCTATGTAACGAAAAACTGAAAATATCTGATTTGTAACCTGCTGTTTACACTCAGCATATTTTCAGCTCAATAGCACTCATGGCTTGGTTGTGTTTTCTCGTAAGTATTCTCAAACTATGTTGGAGTATGTTGGAAGACTATACTGCTTTAGAACTACCAAACAATCAAAATGGAAACAAACGACATAGGGAATATAAACTTCATCTTGTTCATTATTAGACACAACAGCCACACAAGCACATGCTCACTAACTGTCTTTGAACTCCACTGAACAATTCAAAACTCTCAGATTTTGTGTTTATCTGGTCGCAAAGTGTCCACAATTAAACCATTTTAGAACCAACCTGTGGGGCACACTGAGATCCTACTGCTATGTCCAGTTTCCTCCTTGAGTTTGTTCAGAGTTCGGCAGATCTACAGTGGCAGAATATACGGCACCATGTCACCTCCTTTATAGAACACTTAACATAAGCCTTTGCCAAAAAGGGTCAGTCTGGGTTTTAGAAATTCATTTCCAGTCATTTTCAAACAGGAAGGGAGTTATTTTAAACCATTTAAATCCTTCACTCTGCGGTGATGGGTTTTAAAAGTCGAGGAACTAAAGAAAGCTGAAACTCTAAGTAAATGTCTTTGTTTTTTTTTAAGTGAATATTTTTGCTTACACATACCTCTGTCTCCCACTGGAGAGAAACCCCCTTTCTCGGCAGTGTGGACTAGTGAAGATGAATGCTGAGGCCACACTGGGTTCAGGCAGAAGACTGAATGGCTCTTAGTGCATTGCTCTCTTTGGTGATCATGCTATTCTGGGATGCCAAAAAATAAGAGAGTAAAAGATTATATCATATGTCCCTATGTTTTCTGTGTTTTTTCTGTGTTTACACACACACACACACACACACACCAGAAAAATGAAATAACTGAACACATCATAAGGCTGAAATTCCACCCACAAACACAGAGAGAAAGTCACTTAAGAGTTGCTGAACCACGCCAGATTTTTCTTTATAAATTCTCTCCCAATTTCCCATCTGAAAAAAGAAAATCCCAATTTCCTCCCAACAACTAACCAACACAATTGTTGTGTGAAGAGGAATATTTCCTCTAAAGCATCAATAAACAAAGCAGTCCCTGAGGTGCTAGGCTCGCCGACCCTCCCTTAGCACTAAGCATGGAGGGAAGGCTTCAGAAGATGGTGAATTATCTCCTTGGGATCTCTCTCTTAACTCTTGTGTGTCTATTTGCATTTTCAGAAGTACCTTTTTCCCAAGTTCACACCCCATTCCCTAGCGCAGAGCCTGGTTCAAGCCTGATATCCCTCTTCATGTAGGGAAGGGGCTCTTGCCACGGTGTTGAAGTCTTCCAGATTGCTCTGGTGACTCGGTTGCCAGAGTATGTTAGTTTTGGCCAGGCAGACATATGGAAAACTGTTATCATGTTCTTTGGCTCTTATACTTTGCATGTCAGACAAACCAGCAATGCAAAACTAAAACTCTTCCAGGCCAAGGAAGACACTGAATTCATTAAGCTTTTGGGAGACAGAGGGAAAATTCCTCCTCTGCAAGCCTGGGTGTGCGTGTTCTACATTCAACACTGTTGTTCATTCAGGAAGATCATTCTGCTCTCTGAGCCTCTATATCCCTAACTCACACTGAAGAATTCTTCTTAGATTGACATTTGATAATCACTGTTAAAACACAGTATTGTGAGTTAAGTCTGCTATGACTCCTGAAGACTAATACGTTGAAAGCCTGGTCTCTAGCTAGTGGCAATACTTAAAGGCGATTGATTTATAAAGATACTAACCTCATCAATTGATCAATTCATTGATAAATTCCTATTGAATGGCTGTCAGGAGGTGAAGCCTGGCTGAAGGAAATAGGTTGCTGGGAGGTATGCCTTGAAGGTAGATCCTGTCCCTGGCCACTTACTCTCCCCTCCCTGTCCCCTGTCTGCATGAAGTAAACCATTTTGCTTCACCATAAACATCTCGTCATGACATTCTGCCTCACCACATGTTAGTCCAGAGACAATAGAACCATCTGAAGCTGTGAGCAAAAGAAATCTTTGGGCCAGCAAGAGGGCTCAGTGAGTAAGGGTGTTTGGTACCAAGCCTGATGAACTGAGTTCAATCCCTGGAGTCCATATAGCAGAAGGAGAGAAAAAAAAATGCCTGCAAGCTGTCTTTTGGCACTCACATGAATAGTTTAGCTTACACACACACATAAATAAACATAATTTCGATTTTTTTCATTTTCATGTTTTGAGATTTTTCATTCATGAGTAATGTATTTACATCATTTCTATCCCTCTCCCAGCTCCAACTCTTTCCTTGTTTTCTCCCACACTCCCTCTCAAACGCATAACCTCTTCCTCTTTAATTAATTAATTATTGCTACATGTACTCACACATACACACACACACACACACACACACACACACAAATACAGCTTGCTGAGTCCATTTAGTGTTGCTTATATGAATATTTACTTAGGACTGACCATTTCCTTGGAATTGAATCACTTATCAGGGGGCTCATCCTTGGAGAAGACTGATTGTCCTTCACTCAGCAGATGTTAATTGCTGGTGGCTTTTCATCTGGTGGCAGAGTCTTGTGAAATCCTCCCCTACTAAGTTATCATCTCTGGTACCTTGTCCCAGGGTGAGAAGATGACTGAGCATCTCAGATGAACATTTTCAACAACCTTCCATTTTTACATTAAGAGAGGTTTTATTGAAAAATTGTGTTTTCTATTGTCTAAACCAGATTTGGAGTGTGGCATTAGCTAAAATAAAGAGTGCTCTCAATTAGTTACCTGTTAAATATCTCGTAATTACTCTATACACTTGTATGAACTGGGTAAGCTAAAGCATGCCTTCTACCTACATCATCTTTTCCTCTCTGTGTCTCTCACCTACTTCTAAAATTGGGAATTGATCCTTCAAGCTACGAAAAAACAAGAGTATCTGATCATGATTAGTTTTACTTAAAAAGGAAAAGTATTGACCATTGTAACTTACATTGGTAGGTTAAAAATCACCTCTGTTACAGAAAATTTTAAAACAGAGTATGCATTTTGCTGATGATTTTACCACTTGCTATCAACCATAATTTAATAATTTTTCTTTCATACTTTTCAATAATAAGTTTTAGAGGAGAGTAGAATTCTTTTTTAACTTAGTCATGACAATACTATTCATAGAACTTAGTTTTCTCACTTGCTAATGTAGCATTTATCTAAGTTGTTATAGATCTTGCATTCTCGATAGTTGCATATTGCTTAACTAATGTACACATCAAAATTCACAATCATCCCCTTGCAGATGAGCATTTTAAACAGCAAGTCATTAAACAAAATTACCTTTCTGTGCAAAGGACATAAAACTTTCCTCAAGGTGAGACGTAGAGTGTGTGATAGTTAGAAGCCAGGCAGGAGTAAAGAGAGACAGTATCCAGGCTTCTCCCACCCAGAAGGCAACTCTTCAGGGTAGTTAAGAATAAGAGGCCCAGGGAAGCTGAGACTTGGCAGTCAAAGAAACTCAACATCCTGGCAAGCAAATCCAAACAAATGCTTGTTCCCAGAAGTCCCATTTATTCCATAGCCAGGCAGAATATTCATCAAAGAAAACCAAATTTTCTACAATAGTAGAAAGTGTCTTTGAAAGCAATGTTCAGTCAAAGACCCCACAATATGTTGCAAATTCCAGCACTCAATGGAAATGGATCAAGGTTCATGAGCCATCCCTACAGCATGGAAGCTGTAAAGGGAAGGAAACTGCCTTTTGGTGCCATCATATCAGTAAGAAAATGCTTGTAACTACTAGCCAGGGTCTACACAAAGTCTTTTTACTGTGGAATAACCCTTCTGTACACTGTGTAAATTACGTTCTGATTGGTTTAATAAAGAAGTTGGCTGGCCAATAGCTGGACAGGATAAGGTTAGGTGGGAAAACCAGACTAAGGACACTGGAAAGAAGAAGGGTAGAGTCAGAGGAGTCATCAGCAAGACATGGAGAGGAAACAGGAGGTGCAAAATGAAAGAGAGGTAACGCCACATGGCAGAATGTAAAAATGGGTTAATTTAAGTTGTAAGACCTAGTTATTAATAAGCCTGAGCTACTGGCTGAGCAGTCATAATTAATATTGAATCTCCATGTTGGTTATTTGGGAACTGGCGGTGGGAAAGAAAAATCTGCCTACATCTTTTATGTGATTTGCAGGGTTGTATACATAACTTGCCTTCTTTTAAGTCAGACTAGAGTTGGGAGATGGACAGAGAGTTGATCCTTCTTTTACAGAGCCATCTTAGCTGAAGTCAACATCTAAATTTTTCCTAAACACCCTGAAGAAAATTGAAAGACATGCCTTCATTTTACCTGGGGGAAAAAGTCCCAAGAGTAATTTCAAATATACATATGGCAATAAGGATCACTCTCAGTGACTGGCGGAAATACTAAATTAACATGTGACTTGAAATCTGAAGACAAAGGGTAGAGGCTTTGCAAGATTTTTTAATTTAAAAATCATGAGCTGGGAATGTAATGTGCAGAGAAAGTGCTTGCCCATGATGCATAAAGTCCCAGGTTTAATCCCCAGTTAAGCATGAAACAGTCATGGTAGCACAGACCTGTAATGCCAGCACTCACATGGAAGGTAGAGGCAGGAGGCCCTGATATCAACACCATCCACGTTCCATAGTGACTATCAGCCCAGCCTGTGCTACAGGAGAACCTGCTCCCACCCAAAAGCAATACGGGGGAAATATAGCTTGGACCCAAAAATAATTAAAAGGTAAAAAAATTATATTAACCCAAGATGTAAAATATTGGAATCTATAGGTCATTTTCTTTCTGTTCTCTTAATTACAATCAGAGCTTTAAAAACATTAAAATGAAATTATTTTGATGATGATGTATTCAGTACCTTTCTTAGTAATCTTCCCTCTGAAGTACATTTTTTTTAAGACAAGACTTTCTCTCTCCAAAAATATTTGTTAGGAGTTCTGAAAGAGAGAGAGGCCCTGAGTCCAACAGCTCTTCAAAGTGCTTTCCCTGCACTGGCCCCAGATCTCTCCTTACTCGGCTCCTAAGAGGTAACCCAAACAAATTAAGAAATGAAATGTTTTTTTTCTTGTCTCTTCTTCCTTGGCTTGGAGAACTATTTTTAAATTAACACTTCCTGTCCTCTCCCACGAACCCTAGCAGCTCTGCAGACCGTTGCTGAAGACCTATAATGTCTCCCACATTCATCCACCACCACTGCCCAGACACACAACACCCACATGAAGGCATCACAGTGTCGAGTGCCATAAGAAAGACAAGAGTGAACCAGAGCAGCTGCCCAATGTGGCTTCTTATTCAAGAAAATACTGCAAAGGTTTTCACTTTTGAAGAGGATTTCAAATTCCCAACTCTGTCTATAAAAGTCTTGTACACTGCACACAACTCAGCTCATAATGTATTCTTCATTTTTTCTTGGCATCAAGCTGTGTTTCAAACAATAACTAGGTTCAGTGATTTCTTCGGGTCTTCGTCTTGTCATGCAGCACTTGTTTGGTGGTATGAACCACAACAGTGTTTCACAAGCTGGTAGTTTCTCCTGCATTCGAAAAGGAAGAACACAAAGCACAATGAGCCCTTTACACACACACACACACACACACACACACACGCACCAAACAAATATCAAGAGGAAATTTTCTCTCATCATTTTTCAGAGAAAAATCTTTGCAAACATATCTAAACAAAGATTTTTTAAGTCAATCTAGTATTTATAAAGAGTTTATATTTGTTTGCCTTTAAGGCAATAATAGCACTAAATTAGGTAATACACAAAAATGAGAATACAAAACCCACAAGATCCTCTTTGGGACCAAAGTCTTCCCAAATAGCAACAACAGCCCTCTAAAGCAGTTCACATCACTACATGTTGGTTCAACTGATAAACTGTCGACGGCCATTTAAAATAAGAGATCTAAGTTTAAAGTTTCATAGCCAATGATACAAATGTCCAGATTATAACTTTGTAAAACAACAGTTAGAATTGCATATTATCTCCCAATTAATCAAAGAAACCTAAGAGTAAACCACAACACTTGTGATCTGTACGCCCCCCTTAGCTAACATAACCTACTAACCAGAAATAATTTTCTGCCTTTTGATTAGTGGTTATTTTTGGGTTTGTTCATTGGATAGAAATGTAACAAGTGCTTTATAGGGTACCTGGAAAAACGTAGTTTTGCCCAAAGACTTTGAAACCCTTGAGAAAGTATGGCAGGAGGGTTATTGCCAATCAGATTATGATATCTTGTCAGAGTCCTCTCAAACTTTGGTAGACATCAGGCTCACAGCAGTTTAGCTGAAACACCAACAATTCATTGTCCTTCAAAGATGATTCAGACCTGGCAAGCTTCAGGATGCTGACCAAGACAGCACACCCAGATCACCTGCATTTTGTCACAGAAAGTAACTTGTAGATGTACCCTGCTTCCTCAGGTCTGGACTGGAATGTGGTCTGTCCTCAATTTCCAGGCTGCTGGCCACCTTTGGCTTCTTTGTATACAACTCTTCCCTGACCTTTAAGAACTGGAACCCCTCTGGCTGTGTGAGAGCAAGTTTAATAAGCTTCGGTCTCCTTAAAACAGAGGGACTTTTGTAGACTTTAGGGAACCACAGCTGACCTGAATGAAACATGAAGCCTGGGGACTCTCCAGACTCTTCAGAACCCATAGATAACCTGATGATAGTTTCCTGTGTGCACACTGACGGCATTTTCAATAGTGCTAAGCTGTTTGCCATGTCAAGATTTGTTCAGGGTGAGGAGATGCTAACATGTATTGTGCCCTCTGCAGCATCTCAGTTGCCTAAAAAAGAGCATAGAATATATGGCCCTCAATAGCAAGTATTTGTTAAATTAATTAACAGTTTCTTGCCATGTAAAGTGTGTGATATTTACAAACTAAAATTAATAATAAATCACAAGACTCCTGGTAACAATATCAAAGGAGCCATCTTTGCCCATTGTTAATCTACCATAGTCAACTCCTATTTTGCAACATGGCAATCAATGAAACTTGCTTCAGATGGAGACTTAGCATTTCTTACCTGTAAATACAATATTATACAATTCCAAACACTCAGTCCTAGTTTACAGATTTGAACTACTCAATGTCCTGTAACACAAGACGGCCCTGGGCTCCAGCTGAATGTGTTGTGAAGCACAGTCTCAATCATTGCTAATCCTCTGTTTTTAAAGCTACAAAGAGAGTCCTGAAGTAGCCACCTGATGAGTGTCGTTATTAAAGGATTACTGGGTTTTTCTTGGATGAATGCCTCCAATTTTCTGTTGGTCCATCAGCAGAGTTCTCCTCCTGCTTAGACTGGAAACTGAGGCCCTTTCTAGCTAACCACATCTTCAATTACATGAATTAAAACTACAAGTTTTACTTGCTCAAGCCACAATAGACTCTATTCAATACAAATGATCTCTAAATCTTATCTGTCAACTGAATCTCATAAATTTAATTATAATCTGACACCCTAGGGAAGTTTGTTGGTTTACTGCATTTGTAGTGTGATTTTGAAAAATAACTTATTTTACTAACAACAAATTTATCATTTGTATTATTAAACCAAGAGCTTGTTTTATAAGGCTGGGTAGTATTCATTCACGTTTTGGAGGGAGAGACAGAATCTTTTAAACAACAGAAAATCATCAGCCAGGTAAAACTGCCCAGGGAAACTCTTTCATTCAATCAATATTCATTGAAGGTTTTCCTAAGCCAAACATTAAACAATGATGACATGGTAGTTGGGGTTCCTGCTGTCATAGAGTTGACATTGGCAGAAATGGCAAGCACTGAGAAAACACCAGTGAAATTGGAGTTAAGAAAAGTTTAAGTGGAGGGGGTGTTAAAAATGACATCTAAGAGGTCCCCTTGGGGGTGTGGCATTGAGACTGAGGTCTGAGCCTTGAGTGACAATTCATCAAGGAAAGTGGGAAGAATCAGCCAGCTTTGTCCAGAAGTGACAAGGTCATCTGAAAAGAATTGAGCAAAACTTACTAAAGCCAAGGCAACGAGGAGGTGGTGGGCAAGTTCTGAGAGGCGGAGGCTTGGGCAGGTCTCAGAGTGGAAGCCCTTGCCACCACACAAAAGTTTTGACCCTCATCTGCGGAATAGTATTAACTGCAACACTAAGGGAATAAAGCAAGCACCACAGTAATGTTTCCATGAGCACACAAATCAAGCAAACAGCTCTCGGGCTGCACTATGGGAGCCTCCTTTCTCAGGCCCAGGTTATTCTGAAGGAGGAGTTGATGACTGCAGGACTCCTGTATGACCTAGTGTTTTTGGTTCCACGACTCTGAAGAATAAGAGCAGAGGAAGGAGATGGGGGAGATGGAGAAGGAGGCACCGCCAATCCAAAGGTGCAAGGTTGACCTCAACATTTAATGCATTCAACAATCCTCTGATGGGGAACTATAATTAAAAGATCTGATTCCATCAGAGCTATTTCCAGGACAGCCGGAGCTGTTACATAGAGGGGGGGAAAAAAACAAAACTATAGACCATGGTTGTCAAAATCTGAAGGCCTCACTGTGGGTGGAGATTGTTTCTAAGATAGCTCACTCACCCAGTCCTGGTATTGACAGGAAATCTTAGCCATGTGGCTTTTTTCTCAGACAGTGCCACAGTCCTTACAAGAGGCCTGCTGACTTTCTCCTGACTGAATAATTTCACGAAAAAGAACAAGACCGAAGCCATGATGCTCATGATTCCTTCCCTCGGAAGTCACATCATCATTCCCATGACATCACATTGGTTTTCATAAGTCAGCAGAACCAGTAGGGATGCAGCTGCACATGGGTGTGAATACCTGGGGGCAGTGATCACAGGTGGTCACCATTTTACAGCTGAGGCTCCTGGGACCCGAGGACACAAAGTAACTTTGCAGAGGTTCCCACAAAGAGCTGTGGACCTGGAATTTAAACCCAACTTTCTCAAAACCCCATGCTCTAAGTGACTGTACACATTTCCTCTTCAAAAAGACAAAGATATTTATCCACACAGGGAACTGTTTAAAATAATATCAAGAATGCAAAATAAAAAACAAATCCTGGAGCCTACCAATAGACTTAATTTGGCACAAATTTCTGACTCCAACTTCCTTCATCTCCGGCCTAAATTGTCAGGTTTATAAACATAGGTGTACTTGTGCCAGAATGAATCAAATATTACATGGCACAGTAAAGGGGGCACAATCTGAGAAAGTTTAATTTAGTAAAATAAACTGACTTCAAAGCAACCCAGATGTTTTCCATGCTACCTTTTTAAAGGCTAGGCAGAGATTAAAACCATGATAATGAAACATTCCGTCCTCTCTAGGAGATGGAGACGGGACTGCTTTCTTCTACTTCTTTACAAGACATTTAAAAACCAAAGGCTGGATGACTAAATGCTGTCATAAATTGTCAATGCTGCCTTACTCAGTTCTGGGCAGTGCAGGCTGTACAAGCAGAGCTCAGTGTCAAGACTGGGGAACAAAGGAAAGGGACATGCAAGAGTTCTCTCCGTCTGCATCCACATGGTAACACCACACATGGCCATGTTGTATTCAGTTAATAAGCCATCAGCATTGGTGCCAAGCTAGGACCATGAGGGCAGGGGTCTTATTTGTTCTGTAGTCTAGTCATAAAGCATGCTAATGGTTAAGCCACCTGGAGAAAGTCCAGAGACAATAGCTTCAGTGTAGGGGGGAGTCTCCAGAGTCCCTGCGCCCTACACCAGGTCCTAACTTTATAACTCCATGGCTTCTGCAGACCCACCTACAAGTGGAGGAAGCCATTTGAATTCTCTCTAAAGAGGATGTTAGGATTGCTTTCCCAAGTCTCAGATCCCTGCCCCTGGACTCCACAGGAACAATGCCCCATTGTTCAATGGAAATAACAATCTTAGAGCTTCAAGCAACTGGTTCTTTTCAACTCTGGCCATTCTGAAAGCTTTGCCCTGTGTTTCTCTCTCTCTAATGAAAGCAAATGAAAAGCAGACATATCACGGCCGAGATCCACACAGTAAATTAAAGCCATTCCCCCCTCAATGGTTCCCAGCAGCTTTTCATATCTGCAGGCTAGGCTGCAGACTTAATCATTTTCATTCACTTCAACTCCTGTTTCAAAGCATTGGGAATGGAATAAATTAGCCAGCTCAGCTTGCCCTTGCCCTCTATTTCATAAAAATCCCAGCATTATTTCTTTAGAGACTGTTTCGTGTGATAGACAGTATTTCTTAAAGAAAAAAATTGTTTTAGCAAATGGATAAAAGATCTACAACAGTGTTCAATAAGATTTCAAAGAATATAGAGAACAAAAAGAGGCAGGGTGCTCCAACATAATACAGCACCTTGAGCCTTGCAGGGTCTTTGGTTAGAAGGAACAGGAGGAGCAGGAGGAGGAGGAGGAGGAGGAGGAGGAGGAGGAGGAGGAGGAGGAGGAGGAGGAGGAGGAGGAAGAGGAAGAAGAAGAAGAAGAAGAAGAAGAAGTTGTTTGTGGAAGTTTAATGTAACAGTCTCCTGAAATACATCTACCAGTTAAAAAATGTGATGAGTAATATACATGAATATCATCATCTTTTTTCCCATTCTACTCCCTGGTCCTACTCCGTTTCATATACATACTCAGATGCAAGCTCTCAGAAATATGTCATTTCAAAAGATGTATCTCTTGTATCTATAGATAAAGCACACAAAAATGACCCTCCAAATCTATCGTAAGAGCCAAATGGAAGTTTTGTCTGGTTCTGTTTTTAACATTGCTCTCTGGATTGAGGGTATCGAATAGTAGTATAAAATAAAGATAAAAAAGGAAAAGAACAAGAAAGAAAGGCAGAGCCTCCGATGACTGGGAAGAGAA